>CAIGRB010092117.1:49944-68993 GCA_903798255.1 Fraxinus quadrangulata | reverse complement strand
AATATTTTATTGTGAAAATATGTGATTGAAAATTAGTATGAGTAAAAAAGAATTTTGAAATAATGGTGTCAAATAAGGGCTGAATAATAAATAAATTAAGCCTATGTTTGAGCCCCATTTTATGTTGAAAATGAGTTTTATAATAGTGAATTTTTTAATAATAAGTGATTCAAAAATCAGATTTTTTTTTTTAGATTTACGTGTAAAATATTTTATTGTCAGAATATGTGGTTGAAATAAGTTTGAGAAAAAAAAATGAGTTTTCGAATATTGGGGATCAAACACATCCTAAAATTTAGCATCACATCACAAGTGACACTCGTTCTAATTAATCAATTGCTATGTCATCATGACGCACCGATCAGAATGAATAAAATTTTGATAAATAAAAGAAATAAGTATATAATTTTATTTCTATACAAAAATAACCCCCTCCCCCATTTGATTAAAATCTAGAATTTAATTTAAGTTAAAGTCAACAATTCATTTCAAACCATACATTTTATGAATCTCACGACTTTTCAATCACATATTTTATCAAATTCGATCAAAATCTATTCTAATTCTAATTTTAATCCTCATCAACCAGGAGCTATATATAGACTTAGGCCAAGCCCATGGCCCTAGACAAAGTCTCGACGGGTGGGCAACAAAGTGTGTGAGCTTTGGGCTGAAATTAGATGCAATTCTATCATCCTTTTAAAGACTAATTTCTCAACATTTTCACGTTTTAAGTGGCCTATTTTCAGCTTTAAATTTCTTATTAATTTGAAATTGGTAAGAAGAAATTATATGTATCACAATCATCTCCTCGCGGAGTACAATACGTCCGGCCTTTGAATTCCCATAATAGATTAATATATCCCGTTTAAATAATTTGTCAATGTTGGTCAAAATTAACTTCTACTTAAATTTGTAGAGTTTTGACTCGTGTGTGTGGCTAAGCTTAGCAACTTATTAATTGTTCTCGTGAAGTCTCTCAACTCTTTTGCTTTCCTAGACTTGTTTAGGGGAGAAATTATTGTTACAGGCCTTCTGAGGCCCTCCACCTTGTCCATGTTGAATGAACTGATTTGGTGTTGTCACGTGGCCGACGACTTGAATCCATGTCTGACGAACTGATTCCATGACTTCGAACCTCATAGAAGAGCCGAACTCATCTGCCATTCACGGAGGAGGCAAAAGCCCGCACTTCTGCATTCATTACGCTTCACAATCCGCCTCGCTACACCTCTACCAAGATCTTTTGTGAGGAGATCTATCTAAAGTCAAGTCCCTGACTGATTGATGGGATATTTGGCAAGCTACAAACGGTCAACTCAGTTGCTATGTCAGAAATCATTTAATGCCCGTCAACCTACAGATTGACTCCTATGAAATGACGACCCATCCGGGATCTGAAGCAACATGTCCCTCTATCAAACGGTTCTCATCTTCCTTTCTCTAGTATAAATACCCCCATACAATGGTAAGGTGGGGGTTCCGATCCTAATATTTGTATTCTAGTCTTTTAACTCAAAAATATTTTCACTACATTTGCACGCATCCTCAACCACGTCCCAGCAACTACTTCACCGACGGGCATCATCTTCCAGTTGACTGAAACACTGACTTGATCGTCGGAGTGCTTGCGGCTGCCTCTACCCCCAACGAAAAAGGTCATGAGTGACTAATGGTGTGTTACCATGCGCACGAAGGAGCTTATGTGGAGTATTATTCTATTGGTCACGTGTCGAAGCCATTTTTCAGGGTCAACAATTATCATCATGGTTTGATTTTCAAAATGTTTTGACCATATTACGATGATTAATATAAATCTAGTGCCTTGTTAGGTGAGCCATGATTTGGTAAAACGTGTCGACTTGTAGGAGGTTAAAATGTTGAAACTTTAAACTTTACAAAACTAGAAAATGTAATTGTTTAATTGTCAAGATCATCCATGTCAAATCATCAAGAAGATTAATAGTGTGGAACATACCTTCATTCTTTGTGAATAATTTTTTATTACTAGATCTTGATTTCGGATATTGAATATTGATTATTGGTTCGTTTGGTTCTTGATCTTGATTTCTGCTTCTCACTTCATAATCTTGATTGTGTGTTATTTAATTTAATTGCTCTAATCTTTTTTTTTTTTTTGTAATCTAGATTCTTGATCGTAGGTTTTTTGATCTTCCTCTTCAATATTTTTCTCTATTAATTTTTGTGTTGATGAGATGACACAAAAAATGAGAAGTTACATATGAATTGTGGACCATAACCCTATTTATAGTTTTCATATTGATTTGACCCATCGTCAAATACAATTTTAATGGATCTAGTCTCTACACATATAATTCGACACATACTTTATTTAGATGTTATAAACCCAACAATTTAATTCTTTATTAGATCACTTTAATTGAGTTCAACTCTAAAATAATCTTATACATAATTAATTACATATATAGGCTCATGTGACAAATTAATAAAACCAACAATCTCCCACTTGAACCATATATGTTACCTTACAAATGTGTACAACCTTATAACGTCAAAATATTTTGCTATCATAACAAAAAGTATTCCGGACAATCTCGTACATTGATTATATCAATATAGGATCAAAATGATCTTCATTACAAGTATCATAATTAAACCTATCACTAGTCACGTATATCAATACAATCAAATGACATTGATCAAGTGTGAATGTGTAGCATGAAAATTACATGTAATGTGATTCAAACATGCCTATTTCTAACTGGTCCCACCTTAGGGGGTGTTTTATACTTATTATTGAGGGAAGAATGTATTTTAAATAGTGATGTGCTATAAAATATGTTGTTAAAAAATAAGAAATTTTTTTGGATGTGATGGAAAATATTATTTTATTGAAAAATGTTTGGTTGAAAATGAGTTTTGAAATAATAAATTTTGAAAGAATGTGAATCAAATAGGAGCTTATTCTTTATATGATCTACCATAAGCTTTAATCAGAATTGAACTAAATTGGATACTTTATTTTTTAAATAAAATGAATATCCATGCATAAAAATATATGTCTAAAATAGACAACATTTGAATATAAACTCCCACTAAATTGGCATATCATCAAAATATGCAACGCCTATATGAGTATTATGCTCAAGAAAGACCTTGGGTTGTAGCCATTTAGTAAATGGATCCATGATTGTGGAGGTTGTTTTAATATATTTTATAGAAATCTAATCACTCTAAATTATTTCTTTGACAATTAGAAACTTAATATCTATAAAATTTGACGTCATTAGGCTCCTATTAAAATACAAGACTTGTATTGTCACGGAATAATTAAAGTGATCTTTCAAATCCATCCAAAATATGCAACCAATTGACAATATTTTATAGTCATATTCCATTATCAGAATCAGAATATCTAATGATCTCCAATTGGTCTGAATTTTCTGAATGTAATCGTGTAATCCTTAATTCTCTATAAATACTAAATAACATAATGATTGCTTTCCAAATTTTCATCCCAGAGTTAATTAAATATCTGCCTAGCATTCCAAAAATGAATATTATATCCGGATGTAAGTAAACCCCGAGTATACATTAAATTCTCAATTGCTGAAGCATAGAGAATTTCACGTATTAGGCAATTTTCCAAATATCCATCCTAGAGTTATATAAATATCTACCTAACATTCCAACAATGAATGTTATATTCAAATGTGTGCAAAATTAAGTATACATTAAACTCTTAACTGTTGAAGTACGTAGAATTTTTTGTATTTCATTTTCTTTAAATTCATCCTTAGAGCATTGAATGAGACTAAACTTATCACCCTTAGCAATAGGGTTATCACTTGGTTTACATATCTGCATCACAAATCTCTTAAGAACCTCATCTATACAACTCTTTGTAATAATCCAAAAATACATCGAAAACGATCACTGTGTATCTATATAATTAATACAAAAGATTTGTCATTTCAAAATTCCATCACAGAACAATAAACTTATATTATTGTAGGCAAGCAGTATGTCATCGACATACAATACCAAAAAAAAAAATTACTCTCACTGAACTTGTGATATACACAATCATCAACTGAATTCATTTCAAAACCAAATGAGATAATTATTCGATAACATTTGTGATACCATTACGAGAAACCAACTTAAGCCCATAGATAAATTTATTTAATTTGTAAATCATCTAACGTTGTTTAATATTAAAATGTGTCACAAATACCATAATAGTGCTAAAAGAGTCTTTCATAGAAATCGGAGAAAAAGTCTCTTTATTATCAATGCCTTCATTTTGAGTAAAGCCATTTGTAACAAAACGAGTCTCATATCTCTCCACATCACCCTTTGAATCCCTTTTGATTTTAAATATCCAATTACGACCAATGAGTTTCGCACTTTCAGGTAATGTGATGAGTTATCAAACGTCATTGTTACTTATGAACTTTATCTATTTATGCATGATATCAATCCATTCTTTATAATTATTCTTTTGTATAGCTTAATGAAATTTGATTGATCAATTCTTCTTCCATCAATCCATATCATCCTTATTTTCTTAAAAAAGACTATAAAGTTATCCGGAATTGTATTTCTCCTTTTTATAGTGGATTTTCTTAGTAACATTTGTTCTTGAGGTTGTTGAGTTTTTTTTTTCTGGAACAATCTCTCGATTGTGTATAAGGAATTTTGTAATGTTGTCTTGATCCGAAATTACTTATTGAACAAGATCTAGACAAAAAATTGTCTCTGATCCTGATCATTGTAAATTACAACAGAAGAAATATGTATATATTATTCATCCAAGACAAAATTCTTAAAAATTGGCCTAATAATGGGTACTTTTTAAAATTTGTAACCCCTTAACAATTACTTTACTTGGAATTTTGTTGAGAATTTAAACTACAGTATTTAGTGCTTCTACCTAGAGAGATTTTGACGTACTGTGTGACGATTCAACATTCTTCTAGAAATTTAGCAAAATGCCCTGGACGTTGTTCTCCTGATCTGTCATATCTGTCATAGTATTCACCTCTATGGTAAGATCTGACTTGTTAAATTCTTTTACAAATTTTTTTTTCAACATCAACCTTGTATGTCTTGAACATGTCCAATGCTTGAGATTTCTCATAGGTGAGATATAGGTAGCCATAGTACGTCTATAAACATACTAGATTATGGATAACCATTCCAAGAAGTCGAAGTGATTGGCCCACAGATATCCGTATGAATTAATTATAAGACGTCTGAAGTCTTATTGTCACCTAATCTCCTTATATTTGTTTGTTTTCCCTTAATGTAATCAAAATAAACACTTAAGTTTGAAAAATTAAGGAAATCAAGAATTCTTTCTAACACAAGATTTTTCATTCTCTTTTGAGAGATGTTACCTAATTGATTGTGCCATAACGAAGTAAAATTCTCATTGGTTAATTTATGTTTAATACCATGTGAATTCACGTATAAGGTTTCTTTATAATAAACAACCGTATTAAGCAGATATAGGTTATCGTAACCGGATAAAAAACTAGTACCCACAATATTTGAATTAAGAAAAAGATCAAACTGATTATTTTCAATTGAACAGGAGTAACCGAATTTGTCTAATGTAGAAATAGAAACCAAATTCCATTTAAAAGACGATGCTGCAAATATCTATTTCATATTCAAATCATAACCAACCTTTAATAATAACTTAAAAGCCCATGTAGCCTCAAATTTAACTAATTTGCCATTGCCCCCACATAGATGAATCTTTCAGCATTAATTAGTTTTTGGCTGTTTAGACAACCTCGCATAGACACACTTATGTGAGTGGTGGAACCAGAATTTTATTCACTAAGTGTGTCTAGGTATTGAACCTAAATTAACATCAAAACAATCCAAAGTGAGAAGTGTAGTTTCGTTACACGCCAAACATGATATTTATTGCAATCTCTCAATATGTGTCCCAGATTTTCACAAAAGTAACAATCACTTTTATCCTTTTCAGGCTTTTGCTATTTATATTAAATTGAATCAGGTGCAACTTTCTTATTCTTTATAACTTGTTCTTAAAGGTACTTGTCAAGTGAATAATATCAATTTTATCTTGTTTTAGTCTTTCTTTTTCTTGCACACAATATGTAATGAGCTTATTAAAAGTTTACTTTCCCTTTTGACAGTTGTAACTGATCTTAAATTAGCCTAATTTTGCAAGAATAGAAATCAAAACTAAATGCACAAGCAAGTCATCAGATAACTTAAGTTTTAATACTTTTAGTTTTGAAGTAAGATGAGACATCTCCATGTTGTAATCCCTTATGTTTTCTTTACCCTTATATTTTAGTAAAACTAAATTCGCTAAAAGCGTGTTAGTTTCGGCCTTATTGCTTTTTGGAAAACGTTTTTTTCAATTTCATCAAGAAACCCCTTGGCAGTAGTTACATTATCGGACACATCCCTGAATGCTACTGGAATTTCATGTTTCATGATCATAAGATTTATGCAGTTTGAATGATCCCACTTATTCAAGTCTCATTTTTATTAACAAAACGTTTATCCATAAGAATGGTCGGTTGTTTACTCCTAAATGCAAAGTCTAGATTCATGCCGCCAAGAACGATACAAACGTTCTCTTTCCATCTCCTAAACTTTGGTTCAAGCACACGAATTGAAATGATGTTGGTAGATATTGCACAAATTGATGGATTAACATAATAGAAAACTTGAACCTGACTCACATGTTCATATGGGAATCCATATTGGACAATTAATGATTCAAATAATGGTGAACCCCATCACAAGAGACAAGACACAACATTGACATTTAGTTTTTGGATAAAAATATCAACTTATAAGTGGTACTCTTGGTATAGTAATCAAATACTGACAATAAATTTGGTCAAACATCAAGTCTATTTTTGGATCGACTCAACGTTCACATAATAGAAAATTTACAATTGTCGCGTATTTATCACCAATGGTGTATAAATAATTCGGCCAAAGATTAGCCTTTCTTTGGACCGACCAATATCCACATGAATTACGTACACATAACTTTCCTAATATTCTAAATAAATTAATTTAGACAAGAGATGATACTTTGGTAACACTTTGTTTCAACTAATTTATTTTAGAAAATTAGTAATCTGAAATAAACTTGAAGTACCATAATTTGAAATTGATTGTCCCCTTAATCATTTAATTTTTATTTTTTCCGTTCTTTTGTTTTCACAAAAAAATGAACATCAATGCAGCGCCATGTAACTATTGTGGGACGCGCCACAAATTCTGATTTTCTTCCCCCATTGCTTCGACCACTCACGCCGCCCAATACACTTGCAAAGATGGACTTGGCAATAAAACCTTACAAATTTCCTAACTAAAGTAAACCACTCGTCTACAATGCATCTGAATGCAATTTCATGGAAAATCTACTATCTTAATTCATTAGTCAACCACCTGTTAATTTAACATAGACCGTGGCAGCAGCAACAACATAATATCCCACAAAAATTAATCCATATCCTTCTATTATTCTAATCATTCAGAAATAATTTCTATTATGTATTTCCAAATAACCGGACAACAAATAAAAGCATCCCATCTACTTCTTTGTTCACGTGATTTTGTGCTTTTGGCATCGGAACTTCAAAAAATTTTTAACTAAAATTTTCAAAAAAATAAAAAATCTGAATTTTTAAAATTTAGGGCTAAAATTCACGTCCCAAAATTTAATATGCGAATTTCAACCATAAAATTCTTCCTTAAATTTTAATTGTTTAACACGGAGTAACTCTGATACCACTTGTTGAAACTTTACAAAACTTTAAACTTTATAAAACTAGAGAATCTAATTGTTTAATTGCCAAGATCATCCATATCAAATTATCATGAAAATTAATAGTGCAGAACATACCTTAATTTTTTGGGAATAATTTTTTGTCACTTGATCTTGATTGCGGATATTGAATATTGATTATTGGCTATTTTGATTCTTGAGTTCTAGATCTTGATTTCTGTTTCTTACTCCATAATTTTGATTGTCTTGTTTTTCAATTTAATTGCTTCAATCCCTTTTTATTGATTCTTGATTGTAATCTAGACTCATGATTGTGTGTTTCTTGATCTTCTTCTTTGATATGCGTTCTCTATTAATTCTTGTGCTGATGGAAAACACAAAGATTAAGAAATTGCATATGAATTGGGGACCATAACCATATTTATAGTTTTCATATGTATTGACATATCGTCAAATACAACCCTAATAGATATGATCTCTACATATATAATCTGACCAACACTTTATTTGGATGCCCTAAGTCCAATAATTTAATTTTTTATTAGATCACTTTAATTGGACTCAATTTTAAAATAACCTTATACACAATTAATTGTATATGTAGATCCACATAATAAATTAATAAACCCAAAATGAATGAGTCAACAAACTCACATAATGACTAGTTATTCGACCAACTACATCATGTTTGATAAAAGTTACCAAACTTCATGAAGATGTAACTAGCGGGATATTATCTTATAAATTGCGTACACTGTTAAGAGTTGTCGATATTGCAACGAGTTCAAACTTAGCATTTTAATTTAAAATTGAATGGAAAAACACTCCAAGATTTTCAGGCTAATGCGAGAAAGAAAAGGGAAAAGTGTCTCTAGGGGCATAGGAAGGGAGAGGCAGCTGGGTGGGCTAAAGCCCAGCCCCCTGTCCCCCAATCCCATTTAATTTTTAGCGTTTTCTGTGTACTGACCTAGTAGAATTTTTTTGTCCCCCCATTTCGTCCTTGAGTGTCTCCCTTGGCAGACACCGGTATATACAATATATGATGTACTAATGGTGTATTTGATTACGAGTACGAAATTTGTATTGAAAAAAAATAATTTATTTGATTACGAGTACGAAATTTGTATTGAAAAAAAAATAATTTTTAGAAAATTCTATTGCCTATAACTTATATGTATGAAAATTATTAATTAAGTATATTTGACCGATTTAGTTTTCAACCTAAAAAATATTATACTTGTCAATTTTTTTTATTAGTAAGTAGATGAGAGATAATGGATAGATATGAGAGAAAAAAATAGTGAATTACTTGGAAAGTAACAACCACCCAAAATTCACACACCTCAAAATTTAGAATTTGGGGAAAATGACAATTTTCATATAAAACAAAGTCAATCAAACACTCTTAAGAGTATTTCCAATGCTACAATATGATTTGTCATACATGTGACAAGCAAAATAGCAAAAATAATGTAATCTAGCACAATTTGTGCTACACCATTCAATATGTCATTCAATGATAACACTATAAATGTTAAAAAGTATTACTCAAATAGCAATAAAGAGAAGAGCGTCTTTAATTGGTGTGTGGATTTTGTATCATATGTACATGAAAGATAATGTAAAAAAAAAGGAATTGTGAATATAAATTATAAAAAAGAGTAACGTAAATGAGAGTTACAGTTACAGTTACAGTTACGTGGCACATTATCTTTAATTGAACATATTACTTAACCCATGTTTGAGATCTATTTTCACAAAAACTAATTTTCAACCATATTTTTTTATAAAATAGTGTTATACGTAAATTCAAAATCAATGGCAAGGACAGTGGGGTCAGCTACCCCCACACTAAATTTCAAATCCAAGATTTTCAAACAATTCCATATGGTTTTCAATTTTGCCACCATCATTAAAATTTTGTAAACTTGTCCCCACAACTCACAATTTTGGTTCCATCCCAGTGGTCAAAATTTTTTCTTATTTTTAAATACATATTTTCTAAAAAATCGCTATTTTAAAATATATTTTCCTCCTAAAACTCATTTTAATGGAGCCCAAATAAGTGCTTAGCGTCATCTAATTTGATGTTGTAATATCAGTTACGCTAAATAATATTATTCTATAGAAGATTATACGCTAAATGGATAGGTTGTACATTGAAAATAAATTATAAAATTGGTGGATGTCTAGCACAATTTTTGTATTGTCGTGTGAACATTTTGAGGTGAGGTGTCTTTTTAGTGTAATTCACGACCCTACCCGGTCCCAATCAGTCCGCGCCACACGCACTAAATCAGGAGCAATTCCTCTCCAGTTCTTTCTATCCAGTTACCAGCAGTGTGAGTTTTATAACTAAAATAGTACACATCTGATCTTCGAAGTGGAACATTACCTGGTCACTTCGTTTGTTAAGCATTAAAATAAAGCATTTGTTTTGTTGGTTTAGACCAATTTCGTATAAATTTTGCACGAGCCAAGCCAAAAAAGTTTAGAACGTGTTTGTTGAGCTAAAAAAAAAATTTCTAAGTCGTTTTACTTATGAGTTAAAAAAATAACTTTTAATATAAATAATTTTTATCTAGAAATTGAATTATGTATTCCGTCAAGAAATTAATGTTTACTCAAAACTCAAAATTAATAAGAAACCAAGTTATATAAACACCTTTGGAGTTAAAAAGTTACCTAAAAGTAATTCTACTTTTTAGATTTCATTAAGCACGTCCTTCGTGATTTTATTATGAGTTTAATGCATTACATTACCCAATGAATAATTTGATAATTATGCGAGTCTCTTAAGAATCGAGAGATAAGTTTGAGATTTAGAATATTTAATAAAATTCGATAAATTAGTATAAATGTAGAGATATCTATAATAATTATTGCAGTCATAATATGAATTCGTAAAACTATATTTCATTTAACTAAGGATAATTCACATAGAGATATAGAATTGAATTAGTTAAATAGGCTCAATGAGAANGCAGTCATAATATGAATTCTTAAAACTAGTGTTTCGTTTAACTAAAATTGATTCACGTAGAGATATGGATTGAATTAGTTAAATATGTTCAATGAGAACTCGAGAATGGTACATTGAATACAATATAAGATTTCGATCGACCACTACATTAAATTATGAATCTTAAATTAAAAACTAATTTGATGAACAGATGAAATTATTATGCCTTAATATTCATCACATATTTGAATATTCCATCATCCATTGTTTGCAATCTTTTTATATTTTCAATTAATTAAAAGCAGTTAGAAAAAATAATCACAACCATCATAATTAT
This sequence comes from Fraxinus quadrangulata, assembly GCA_903798255.1. NCBI lineage: Eukaryota > Viridiplantae > Streptophyta > Magnoliopsida > Lamiales > Oleaceae > Fraxinus > Fraxinus quadrangulata. Next base: position 57,917 of record CAIGRB010092117.1, on the reverse strand, counting down.
TTACTTACTTTTATTAAATAAGAGCTAGAAAAAAATTTCATTGAGTCCCGAATATAGTTTTCGTGAGAACGATATCCGAATCCAAAAATTCAATATACTACTTATTACGATATCGTACACTTACGATATAAAAAACGCAACATTTATCATATGTAAAGTAACTCAATATTGTTGCCGATCCATTTAACGATGATTAAAGTAGACTTATATTGTGACAAATTAATAAACATATATATTGAAATAAAATGAATTTTACGTGAAATGAGTTTGAGCACACAACAATAAATTTAAATCAATTTTCTACATGTTTAATCGGGGCAAATAGCAGTTGATATTGTCAAATAGATGATAATTTGTATAAATATTCTTATCATTCAAGTCCGCCTTAAAAAGTCAATTTTTATTTTATAACTTCAAATTGAATGTGAACATGAAATTTCATATTCTCATAATAAATGATTCGTTAATCTAAAAAAGATCTAATCCAATAAGAAGTTCTTTATTCAATAAGGATCCCGAATAAAATTTTAGTTCAAAAAAGACAAGCAGATGAATAATAAGTTGGACTTTTAACTTATTCACATTGGATACTTTTCTACCATGTAGAAATATTTACAATTTTGTTTTCAGTTTATTGACCAACATTCACTTTATTGTAAATTTTTTAATTAGCCTTATAATGATGAATTAGAAATGAAAAAAAAATGTCCATTTAGTTGTACTAAAGTCGTGTGTTTCTAGTTATTTTAGTCTTCCACTTGAGAAAACCGGAGGAAAGAAACAGCAGCCGAGCTCCACTCACACCATAAATCCAACACGAAAGGAGACTAGCCGATAGCTGATCGTCTGACACTGTTATCAACAGCCATGGCTTCTCTCTCCGCCGCCACCAGTACCGTGTCCGCTCGCCTTCTCCCTTCCGCCGCCAACAGACTGTCCCTCTCTTCCTCCGTCTCCCTTAAATCCCTCCGATCCTCCCCTCTACCCTCCCACCTCTTCCTCCGCCAGGTACGCTCACGTGTAGAATCATAAATATCGTATGTACATGTAAATGCGATTTATTCATGTTTTAGTTTAGTTTTTATTTAATTAATTGTCATGTTGTTTGATATATTAGAAGACAACCCTGGGCCGAGTATCGAGCGGGAGATTAAGTTACGCGACTGTGACGTCACCAATATGCGCTGCCTCGGTCCCTGAACAGCTGAAAAGTGCAAGAGAGGACATCAAAGAGCTACTCAAAACTACGTTTTGCCATCCTATTTTGGTAATTTCACATTTTCATTTTTCTCGTTTAGTAGAGGGCAGAACTCATAGGAACTTGGGTTAAGGACCTTAAGGTTGAAATTTTCTGCTGAACTGTATACTTATTAATAAGATGTGCATTTACGTTGTAGAAACTATACATGTAAAGTGTGAATAGGAACTCAGATGATTGAATTTCACATTCATGTAACATGTCTTCCACTATTGCTGGATAGTCTCGCGGCACGTAAGTTTATGTTGTGATTTTGAACATGTGGTGGAGGACTACATGAATGAAAGAAAATTAGGAAGGATAATAATGAAAAACGCTGTAGGGTGGGCAAATCATCAGTATCAAGTCTCACTGCTCTGGTTGTAATCAATGGTCGAAGTATTTTACTAATAAAGGATTTATACTTCTGAGGAAATTTGATACTAAGAAATGGTGTATGGCCATAGCCTATATGAGTTACAATTTTTTTTCTTTGGGGGATAAACAAGAGTAGCTAAACTAGATTTTGCCTTGATTTGGAAATTTTTATATTTCAATCCCCATCAGGTCTCTTTGATTTTGAGGGGACTGGACAAGGGCATGTCCTCTATTTCTTTACTTCCCCCATCCCTCTCAATAAGAAGTATTTGGTTACATGTTGAAGAAACAGACAATATACTGTGTGGAAAAGGACTTTGGGTGACTGCTAGATATGGCAAGAAGCATCACAATCATGCATATGTCAATTTGTTACTTTATGAAGGGAACATCCTGTTTTTATACAAGCAGATAGGATGGTATTGGAATTGTGAAGTTTGAAGAGATGATATGTTTTACTTTTTATCCAGTTTCAAATTTGCGGCATTTGCTAGGAATTTTCATTGTGTCTCAAATAAATACAGTCAATAAATTTGCCCAATTTGTGGAGTTAGCTTCACACGTCTTGTGTAATGTAGGTACTATATCTCACAACTTTTTGAGGAAAATAACCTTGTGTCTGGTGGATGGGGTGAATGCTTCTTCAATAGACTAGTACTTTGGGTATATGAATGCTGTATTCGTGTTTTTGCTTCTTTTATTGATATTTTGAGAAAACAGTAAAGAAAAAAATGAACTTGCCGTAAAAACTTATTTTCCCCACTAAAGTTTGAACCCCATCTTGCCTTGTAGATCAATACCTCCCATCCCAATCCCAATCCCAATCATATGTGCACGAAAAGGATAGCTTTCCCTAAGTTGTTAACTTGGGAATTGGGATAAAATGTTTAGGATGTGTAAAGAAAGACTTAAAATCACAAATTTGGACTCATCAATGTTGGACATTTGTGATTGTCAATGGTTTCACCACATGGATCGTGGCATTTTTCAAACTAATGCCTTCGTGGTTTACACAATTATGGATGATGCTGAAACATATAATGTGATATTTGAGACAATAGTTTTGAAGTCTTCATATGAAACAGGTCCGCATGGGCTGGCATGATGCTGGTACTTATAACAAGAATATTGAAGAATGGCCAAAAAGAGGTGGTGCTAATGGAAGTTTAAGGTTTGAGATTGAATTGAAACATGCAGCTAACGCTGGTGAGTTCTATATCAATATTGATGATTTGCTTGGACAATGAGTATGTGCCTTACTCGCTTAAGTACAGGGCTGGTTAATGCACTTAAGCTTCTTCATCCTATCAAGGAAAAGTATTCTGGTGTGAGTTATGCTGATTTATTCCAGTTGGCCAGTGCTACTGCCGTGGAGGTAATTCTTTGGTTTATATTTGGCATGAATAACTTTTTTTTTTTGAATCTGATCTTGCCGGTACTCTTCTTTGGAATTACAGGAGGCTGGGGGTCCCAAAATTCCAATGAAGTATGGAAGAGTGGATGTCTCTGGACCTGAGCAATGCCCTGAAGAAGGGAGACTCCCCGGTAAAATAACTACAACCTTTGCAAATACATTCTGTTCATTTCCATAAATTTTCTAAAGCACATCAATTGCTGAGACTGATTATTAAGAAATAAGATTGCCCCCACAACCATGAAAATTACAGATTGGCTATCGGATGCAGCATGACAAGTTCTTTGGGTTTTGGTAGATGTCCCAAGGTTTTGTGGTCCTACATCTAGGAAAAAGCTTGAGAATTGCAGAAATGGAATCCTCTTAACTTTCTGGACAAATTTCATAGCTGTTGTTCTTTAGTAATGCGGAGAAGCCATAGTGGATGAAGGAGGAGCAAGAGGATATGTTTAATTTTTAAATCATGGTTGATTTTTGTGTGAACTTTTTTCTTTTGTTTTTCTAGACTGTGATTGGAATAATTGCAGTAGTCACGGTGGTTAAAGGTTTAACTATTGGTGGTTCCTTCTATATTTTTCTGGCTGGTTGCATTGGAAAGGGGGCTAGACTCAAGGTTAAAGTTGGTGGGAAATCTTTGAAGCTGCCTTACTAAAAGATTGTGCCAAGTCTACCCTGACAGTTTCATTACAAAATGAAGGGTTTGCATGATATGGCACTAATAATTTTCTACTGGTTTTTCTGGATCTCGTGGCATTCTACGAGCTGTCTTGGGCGACTTTTTCATTAATAGTTTTCTACTGTCATTTTATTTTTATTATGTGATGACCGAGAGTGCTTGGAGGGTTAGCTTGACATGAGCATTAGTTTTAAGTCTGAGCATTTGAAATTTTGCATTAGACACTGAACTTTGCTAATTTTGATTTTTCTTAGGAAAATCCTGTATTATATATACACATCTTTTCAAATGCCTACTTGAACTTCTCAGGTCCTTTGTGAGGGCCTGATGTTTTAGTTTTTACTTATCCCCACCAGATTGCAATTCTCATATTTTCCTTAAAGCTCACAACTAATTTAATTTCGTTGATCAGATGCCGGTCCCCCTTCACCGGCTACCCATTTACGTGAGGTCTTCTACAGGATGGGATTGAATGATAAGGTACTTTGTCATCCTATTGATAATCTAACATTCAATGTCAAGATAATAACACTCAGCATTTTGTTTTCTAGGAAATAGTTGCTCTATCAGGTGCACATACTCTGGGAAGATCCAGGCCGGAGCGTAGTGGATGGGGCAAGCCAGAAACAAAATACACGGTATTCAGATAGAACCATAAATTTCGTAGATTATTTGTCACTATTATGCAATTCCATAGCATTTGGCAGGAAAAGATACTTTAAAATTATCTAGCATATTTGTATTTTAGGGGTGGGCATTTTTCCCTGAACCAGACTGGAATCAAATAAAACTAGTCGGTTCCGCTCCGGTTTCTCTACTAAAGTTTCATCATTTGTTATATAAAGATGTCAAATACACGAGCGTATATATAGGCTAAAGTTACAGGCTGCACAAGTCACTAAAAGGGAAAAAAGATATTTTGTCTACAATCAGAAGATATTATCCATACCATCAAATCCTGTCGGACCTATCGTAATCTCCATGAGTTAACTGCACAAGGAAATCAAGGCCAAAAACGATGAGTAAATCCCATAGAAAATCTTGGGATTTTCCACATAGGTAGAACTAAGGAGGAATTTTGTGACGACCCGATTCCTTAATGATTCGAGTGTCACTAAATCATAAACTAAAGCAAATTTAAAAGATATTCAATACAATGATATAAATTATTTAAGCACTTACTAAAATTCAATGATGTAATGAGTTGAATACATTACTTGAAATGAGGAAATATCTTAAAATTATTTAAAATTAAATGAAATAATAATAGTTTGACAACGTAACAATTTTATTATTTAATCTTTTGCCACCATAAGCAATCTCCATGTCGACCTCCTCGAATCGTCAATTATCTGAAAGTAGAGACATAATAGAGTGAGAGTAATTCTCAGTAAGCGTGCGTGGATAATGAATTTATATATGTATTTCTACGGAAAATTCATAGCTTGCACAGGGAGACACGAAAATTAGACCGAACTTAGGTGGTGCTAAATTCTCGTACGTAGAGCTACTAAACTCCGGTCCAATCTTAATAGAACATACGTAACATGGACCAAAACATAACATAGTCGTAGAAGTATTACATACATAAATATTAGCCGCCATAAATATAAAGCACAACTTACCTCTTCACTAGACAATTCAAAATGATAAAAGAAGTTATTGTTGGAAAGAGATCCTTGAGCCGCGTGTGGGGTTGATTATTCACATGCGATTGTATAATTGTATGAACATAAAAATGACGAGAGAGAGAGAAGTGGAGAGAAGTTATAGAGAGAGAGGGGGAGAGTGAATGATTGTTGAGGGTAGTTTAGTGTTAGGTTTTGTCTCTATTCATAAAGTAAATTCTTAACCATGTGTAAAAAAAGTGAAAGAAAATGACTAGATGTTAGGGATGTCAAATACATAAATGGTGTATTGTCATTAAAATGGTCAAATTAATACATTTAATCATGTAGTCAAATCAATTAAATTGGCTTTAAACTTTGTGTATCTAATGCATGTGATCAAATAAATTTCCTTAATTTGTATGGTCAATTCAATTACATTGGCTTAAAATGTGGCGTGAATAATGTATGTGGTCAATTAATCATCCTTAATCAAGATTAATTAGCATACTTATATATGTTTTAAGCATGATTTAATCTAACTTCCAAAATAACTTTTCACTTAGGTTCTCAAACTATTGTCAATAATCAATAAGGTCATTAGATTAGTTCAATTACCAATAAAGTTATTAAACTTTAATAATAGCGCACTTAAGATCTAAATTTAAATCTAACAACTAGTAATAAAAATTTGGGATGTTACAAATTTGTAGAATGCTCTTTTAGTGATCGTAATATTAAGGATGACAATGGAACCACAATGAAGAAGTGAATTGTCCCAAAAGTGGCGCTAGGTGTTTACATTCCATTATGAATAACAAAAGATTTGAAGAGAATGCAATGCATGGAAACAAAGTGGATGGTATGAAAAAATAAAATTTCATGCAATTCTAAGATAACTGGGAAGAGCAATTAAAATTATAATTCTAAAAAAGATTATAAATGACTATTTATAATCTTACCTGAAGTCAACCACAGATATCATTTCTTGTAGTAACAATATTTTTGAGGATTTTTACTCGACAAAAACCCTAGAATGTGAAAGAGAAGAAAAGGGCCGGTTCTTGACAAATCTTACGGTAGAATGAGAGATTTGTTTTGAGATTTTCTATTCATATTTTCTACCAAAAAATCTCCAAAAGTCTAGCAAATTATAAAGTCTCTAAAAGTCATTATTAATTGAATACCTTGTAACTTATAGACTCTTAAAAGGTTTAATTATATACCCCGAGACTTTTAAAAAGTCTCTAAAAGTCGCTATTGAATACACCTAAACTTTTAGAGAATCTTTAGAAGTCTCAATTGAATACACCTAAACTTTTAAATTCTCCAAAAGTTTTCAAAAATCTCAATTGAATACACCCCCCTTACACTTCAATATAAGTGTTGGCAAAGGAAACATTTATCTAGAATTGAAATGAGATTGAGAAGTTTTCTTGCAAGATAGAATTTTTGATGAAATAGATGAAACTAGTTTTATCAATCAAGAGATTCTTTGTAGTAAATGAAATAGAATATATATTTAAGTAAGCTCAATGATTTTCAATAAATGTATTCTCTTAATTGTTCTTGTAAGTGGTTGAACTTGAACGTAAAAGATATGGCTATTTATAAATTGAAAATCAGGAAGTTTCGATTGATAAAATTTCGATTGACCGGAGTGTGAATATAGCCGTTGTAAAATTCAAACCGTTGGAGTTTCGGCTGACACTTCGGTTGATCAAACGGTCGACCGGTTTATACTTCGGTCGAGCAGAACGGTCGACCGGTCTATTCTCGGTCGAGCAGATTGGTCGACCAGTCTATACTTCGGTCGATCGAAGTATATAGATTTTAAAATTTCCAAAATCATTTTTATATCAAAAACATTTTTATGCAAGTGATGAATTATGAAAAATAGTTTGAGCTTTATGTATTTGCTAAAAATCAATGAGTTAATACATTTACATATAAAATGAAGTTTCGATAAACAACTTCTAAACTCTAATCTTCAAAATTCTTGTTCTCTTCGAATCTCTTTTGATTGCTTATTTTTCAATGGATGGTGATTTGAGCTTTTGAATGCTTAAGAAGATTTATTCATGAAAAATTCAAGAAATAAAACTTGTTAGAAATATAAGTGTATTGTTTGTTATAATTAAAACAAGTGGAGCTATATTGAATCATAACAACACCTTTAACAACCCAACATTGGTATCTTGCAAACCACGATTGCTGTTTCTCAGTCATACTTGTGCCTTTTTAAAGTCTGGTTTTGCAACTTATCTGTTAAAAGTAAATGATGAAACAGATGGTGTCTTTGTGAAAGCTTCTATTGATGCCAAGGTCATTAATCAAAGATTTAAATGATTATCAATTTTTTTTATCCTTTAGACTAGCATCACTGTTAGTGAGCCTTCAACATAAAATGTCTCTTACAATTTTTTAAAGTAATACGTTATCATGGCAATCCAGAGCTAACAACATTAACAATTATCTTTTCTTGTTTACCATGATAATGATTTATACAATTTAAATACAATTTAAGTCCCAGTGCTGTGCAAGAAATATATCGTTTCAGCTTTTCATGTTAGATACATATCTGCAAATGAAGTTAAAGTATTCTAGGATTATGGTATTTTAGTTTAGGAAAGATGTCAAGATGTGCGCTTAAAAACTTCT
>CAIGRB010092117.1:6965-21710 GCA_903798255.1 Fraxinus quadrangulata | reverse complement strand
ATGAATTTAGATATTTTCATCGAAGCAAAATTTAAATTTAAATCATTCGAAATGTAAACGAGAATGCCATAATCATAATTTAAATACACAAATATCAAGTTCCGTTCCCATACAAAATATTGTCTAATTGAGTCACTATTGTTTGTATATATTAATAAAATTTAAGTTCGATTCTTGATTATGGTTCTAGTTCTAAAATTGAAACCAGAATCAAACAACTATTGATTCTAAGAATTAAAATCATTATTTTTTTTGTGGAATCAATTCGATACGTTCTATTGGATTCGATTTCAATTTAGTTTGATATTTTGTCAACCTCTACCACTATTGGGGTTGCTTTTTTAATACCAAATCTCAACACCCCCACCTACACACCCACTCCAACATACATATAAAGGGAAGAAAAAAGTTAATAGGAGGGAAGACAAAAAATATAGAGGTAATGATGTTAACTCCTCTCCCTCTCCCTGCCTATATGACATTGCTGACAACCCCACGACCCTTACCCCACTTTATACCCCAACGCCACCCACCCAACCAACATCACCCCACTCCACCCCTTCTCTTCTCGTGCTCATCTAAAACCCCACAAGAAAACATTCACGGCCAAACCCCAAAATTCAAATCAAAACTCATAAAACCTCTTCAAGATCAAGCCCCTTCCTCTCTTCTTCTCCTCCCACCCCGTCACCCCGATTCCACACACACACTTCTCAACCCACATACTTCTTTATTTGACACACACTGACACACACACGAAACAAATCCCAAGAAACACACATCACACAATACTCATCTACTGATTCAGAATGGAGAGAGGATAATCAAGAAAATACTGCAGATTTTCTTGAAACCTAATGAACCAACGACACAGATTCACTTCTTCCAATTTCTACGGTCAGATTTGGTTTGAATTTTCTTCAACTTACTTTCTCTTACCATATACTACATTTCCAGGTCTTCATGTCACACCAAGTCCATGTATGAATCCGAAATTGAAATTTACAAAAACCAAATGTTGTACCTCATTGCTTGTACCTTACATTCTTCTCAGCCTCACCGCCATTATGATTCCATTACATTGTGACCGAATTCAGCGCCGAATTTTCACTCTCTAGAATTTTCTGATTTCTTCTCTCTCTACCTGCTTTGAATTTTCCTTTTTGATTTTTTTTTGTCTTTCTGTACATTCACAATGCAACTGCAGAAAATTTCACCCCTAGATTCTGCTTTGTGACATGGGCTGTAGTGGGTCCAAGGCGGACGACTTGCCTCTGGTGGTCCGCTGCCGTGAGCGGAGGGAACTCATTAGAGCCGCCGCCGACCACCGCTTTGCCCTGGCGGCGGCCCATGTTTCATACTTCAAGTTCCTCAAGGAAGTAGGCGATGCACTCAAGAAATTCGTGGATGAGGAGCTAATTACTGCCTCCCCTTCTTCCTCCTCTCTGTCCTCGCCTTCCTTAGTTCTTCCGCCGTTGGAGAAATCCAGGAAAATTAACCACGAGGGTTCTTCTCATAATCCAGGAAAATCGAGTTCTAATGGTGGGTCTGTTTTACATGCCCATGGTGATGAGGATGATGAGTCTCATATACATTTGTCAGATTCGGATGAGGAAGATGATGATGATGAGGAAGATGATTGGAATCATCACCATCATCGTATACATACACATACAAACAAGGATGATGAGGATAAAAATAATTTGCATCATGTTGAACAAGGGGATTCATCTCATAATCCGCAGGGTGGATATAATGGGTATGGGTACGGATACGGTCATGAGATGATGAATAATGGGTATTCGTACCCACCACCGTCTAATTCATATGGGCAGCCTTATTCTTCCTCTTATTTTCCGATGGAACAACCGATGGATCAGTACTTATGGGGCCCACCAAGAATGCCACAGCCACAGCCAATGCCGGGATATTATTCCAGTAATTCGAATGTGTATTACATGAGGAAGTCAGCTCCGGAGATGAAAACAGTGGTTCAGGAGGCGGCATCACCCCAGCAGCCGACTAATGGGTACATGAATTCATATTGGAACTATCCGGCCCCTTATGGAAATGGCGGTGTGAAAGTGAGTCCTCCGAAAGAGCCACCGCCTCCACCATCGCCCAAGGCCACGGCGTGGGATTTCTTTAACCTGTTTGACGGGCACGATGACGGGTACCAGGGTTATTATTCAACTGGTGGATATGGGTATGGATCAATTTCTAGCAGCCCGGATTCAAATGAAGTGAGAGAGAGGGAGGGTATTCCTGATTTGGAGGAAGAAACAGAAAATGAGGTCTATAGAGAGGTTCAAAAGGGGAAAAGAGTGAATGCAGAAACGAGAAAGAATTCGAAACCAAGCACTCCTAGTTCTAGATCAGTGCCACTGCATAAAAATAGTGAGGGTAGTTCAAAATCAGGGCCAATGCATAAAAGTGAGGGCAGCTCAAGATCAGGGGCACTGCACATGAATAGCGAGGATAGTTATAGATCAGTGCCTTCATGGAGTAGTGAGGAAAGTGCAAAACGATCAGTGCCATCGGAATATACTAAGAGGACACTTATGGAAGATCCGTCACCCAATAGTGATGCTACCGGGTCGATTAGTTTGACGGATGAGAAAAGCAGTTCAGAAAGTCTTGTGTCAAAGAGTGTAGACGAGGGTTCTGTGAAGAAGAAACGGGTGAGTTTTGAGGTGGATGAGACACCAAAACATGAAGCTGATTCCTCCAAGTTGAGTAGCTTATCTGCGTTTTCTCGTCATGGTACTCGAGATATTCGCGAGGTTGTGGCTGAAATCAGGGATGACTTCCAGATTGCCTCTAGCTATGGGAAAGAAGTGGCAAGGATGCTTGAAGTTGGGAAGGTGCCTTATCATCCCGGCTTTCTGAAAGGTGTGAATTTTCTTGGAATACTCTGTAGTTTAGTGTTATTTCTACCAGTGAAGAGTTTAGACTAATCGAATTGTTCTCTGTGTTGGTACATTTAGTATTATCTAGTTGTATGGCTAAACAGATTATGATTGTTACTTGTTAGGTGTCGGTTATTAAAACATCTCTGCGGAATAGATGTGAGTACCCAGTTTGTTTTCCTTCAAAATATGGATATATGATTTGACACTTAATAAAAGATGTGCATATTGCTTGTTATAGCTTTAGAGTTTAATTTGCTTTAGAAGTTGGCCTCTTCGTTTTTCATTTTATATAGTTCTGTGATCTTTCTCTGTTTCTATTTTTTTCTTTTAATAAATTTTATTTGGTTCTTCATTTTTGTGCTCACATGCCTTTAGTTTCCTTGATGCATCTTTTGATTCTATTAATAATATCGCCAGGTATATTTGATGTTTTCTTCTGAGGTAATGACAAGTCATTTTCTTACCATATCCTTGAGATTTTTTTATAACTTGCAAATCCTTTCACAGTAATTCTTTCCAGGATTTTGCACACTATTGCTCCATCCCTGTTGTCATCAAATCCTCCATCAATGCAGTCAATAAACTTAGCTTCTAGAACATCGAAGTTGGCGAAGTCTTATTTCGGGGATGTTGAGATGGACACAAACTCCCAAGTATGTAACCTTTCCTCCACACTGGACAAGCTATATGCATGGGAAGAAAAACTGTACAAGGAAGTAAAGGTAATATAGCTTAATATTTTCAGAGCCTAACCACACCTTGTTCCTTTTTCATTTCTCTTGGTTTTTGTCATTTCCTCTCATATAATAGATTATGTTGAAAAGTCTGGTGTTTATGGTTTCTCATCTGTACATTTCATTTTGCACTTGAATTGATGGTCTTGTGCTTCAGATGTGAAATACCATGTAAGTAGTTGAAAGAGCAGGGACTGTTGATCGTTATGCACAATATTAGTTTGAATTATCCATATGTATTGTCCTTGAGCTCGAGCTGAATCTCCATCCCAGGAGAAAATTTATGTGACTAAAAACCAAATATATATTGTAAGACCCAAGTTAGATTGTGAGTTTGAAATGCTGTGTCTAATGGAAGGAATCATTTGAACTGGTTTTCCGATTTCTTGATGTTAAAATATTGTTACTGCCATGATTACAACATTTATATCACTTGAACTTTTCAACTTGTCATGTAATACAAAATTTAACAAATATGAAATCGCATAGCATTAGAAATATACAGAAAACAGTTCCAAATTACTGATAGACCTTTATCAGGAAAGAAACTTGTCATAGTCAAAATTTTTTTTTTGTTCCAAAAAAGATCTTTTTCTAACAAAAATAATATTATTTGTGCCCCAGTCCCACTACACGTGCTTTAGGATATTAGGAGCTTGCTATGTGTCATTTGCAGATTCTGAAATGACTTCACATATTTAGAATTTTTTGGGTATGGGTAGATTGTAGAAATGCTCAACGTATCTTGGTTTTCGCAAATTATAATTTAAGCTTTTGTGAGCTGGCTACAGGCTACTTGTCTCGAATTCTGAGGGTGTGAAGTGAGCTTTCTGCATGATGCATGTGTTGAAACCTTACCTGAAATTTCCCCTTTTTCTTATTCTTTTTAATAATGATTATGTCAAGTCCGAATCAAGATTCTTTGTCAGAGTTATCTAGGTATTCAATCTTGCTCAGTCTTGATAGGTGGTTACTTTGATCAGGAAGAAGAAAAACTGCGCGTGATGTATGAAAAGCTATGCAAGAGATTAAAAGATTTAGATGAGAAAGGAGCTGATTCTGGTAAGATTGAAGCTACTCAAGCTGCGATCAGAAGATCACTAACTAGGCTCAAGGTTAGCATTAAAGCAATTGATGCAATTTCGAGCAGGATACACAAGTTGAGGGATAAAGAGTTGCAACCCCAAATTGCTGAATTAATTCATGGGTAAGTACATGCTCCCTGTTACGAATTTTTTTATATTAAACGTTATAGATTTGTTGACCCCATAAAACATGCATGGAGAGCAGTCAGGAGACTTGCTTATTCCGTCTCTCCCTCAGTACTATTTTATCGTCCCCCATCTATTATCTATATAAATGAATGAATGGCATTGTTGAAATTGTTTCATGTTTTGGTACTCAACTGATTACATTGATTGTTTGAGTCTGTTATACAAAATGATCAGGACTAAAGGTGGCTTGTCCATATCCACAATTACGGCCATTTTCTTCTGTATATATAATTGTAATTTCTTCCATACAATAATTGGATTTGTAACATTGTTGTTGATTGTCAGCACATGCTGTGATAGCCGCTGATTGAATTGATTGTTTAAATCTGTTATACAAAATGCTCATGACTAAAGGTGGCTTGTGCATATCCACAATCACAACCATTTTCTTCCATATATATAATTGTATTTGTATGCACGCATGTACAATTATTGAATGTAAAAACACTGCTGTTGATTGAGGTGTGCATGCCATTATTAGCTGTTAATTAGGAGAACAACATGCTGATGAAAAGACGAATTGGTTGCCATTTGCCACGAACAAAGTTGGGGAATAAGTAATTACAAAACATCGAAGGAAAAATTAAGAACAAAAGACAGTAATTCTCTGGCTGTTTGGGAAAGAAGGGAAGGGAATATGGAATTCCTTTTATTTCTCTCATAAACACTTGTTCCCTTCCCTTCAAAACTGGAGCCTAAGCGTAGCAGACTGAAACATGATGTTTCATGAATGTTGGAGTTGGAAAAATGTAAATTCTCTTGCTCTTTTTATCGGCCGGATTTGATGACATGACATGACAATGTGTACAACTTTGATGTGTGAAATCTGCTTTCTTGGTTTTAGTCGTGGGTTTTCTTGGGTTCTAGACCTGAGCTTGCATCTGAGGCTGTTCATACTGATTATCCAATATACTTTAGCATATGTTTGGACAGTGTTTATACACATGTTTATAAAACACTTTTTAGTTTTTATCCACATTTCTGGAACCCACAAGTACTACCCACTTATCCACCACTCGTTTCTATCTGTGTATAAACACACCTGTTTATAAACACTTGCCAATCATACGCTTAATTGAAGTTGGAGTGGATGTAACTGATGCAGGACGGAACACAGAAAGGGATAGAGAGAAGAGAAAGATAGGAATTGAGAAGAGAGGAAGACTTCTGTATTCAATATCAACAATCAATAAGTCTCTGGACAATGAAATCCTATGTCCTATTTATTAAAGAACTTAAATCTAAAGGAACTTCTAGTAAATAACAGCTGTTAAAATGATAAAAAAAATCTTCTATTTAACTACTGAATTATAATTTAAATCAATCTCTTATCTCCTATCTAATCTTCTTAGACATATATTCAATTCCTATCTTTATTCTCCATCAGTAGCATTTGAGTATATTCAGCTGCATGAAGTACTTCACTTTAATAATTTCGTCTATACAATTGTTAGTAAAATGATTTCTTAGCGCATGAATGGGCACAAGGCATGGATGCGTGGATGTGACACTTTCTCTAGAAGTTGGATAGACACTTTAGGGCCATACTACTCGCTAATGAATAGATGCAAGTGTATTGGAGTGTGCCTATCAATTAAGCATATGCATGTAATATTATTTTAAAATATACATGTCTTGGTAGTGGAATTGCATGTGAAAAAAAAAACGTGGTTTAATAGAGATAATTCTCAGCTCTTTCCAATTATGTTCAGCTTTCCTTGACTGTAGAGTTCCAAGTAACGAAGTGTCTGATCTTGTTCAAGAAGTGTTTCTCAAGGATTATCTAACTATATCCAGAATTTGACTTTAATCTTAATTTTTTGACTTGGCCAAAGGATTGTTAGACAAGTTTCTTAGAGTGTTGGTGTCCAGAAGTAATTCATAGCCTTTGTAAGAGTGCTTCTTAGCTAAGAAACAACAACTTTGTTAGTGGTGGCAACGAGCCGAGCTGGCTCACTAACCTAAGCTCGGGGCTCAGTATCGGCTCGTAAAAAAAGGCTTGAGCTTAGTCGAGCCCTGCTTGGCCCGTCTCCAAAAATGGGGTTTGGCTTAGGCTTTGGCTTGAGCCTTTGTCGATCCAAGCTAATTCACGGATTTTTTAGTACTTTTTGAATATATGAAAAAATGGATTGTTAATTTACAAACTATAAAATTAATTTATACTACAAAATGAATTATGTAAGATGTTGAAATTTACAAACTAATTGGTCAATAATTTACAAATTATAAAAATTAATTATGCAGGTGGCTTAAAGAGCAAGTAACAAAAAAATTATTTTGAATTGAGTATTTATAAAAAATTGTGATGTTGAGAGACATTCTGAAAACTGAACGTCTCTAACTTTGAGATACGCTTAAATTTGTTGATGAGTAGGAACATGTGGCAGACATTAAAATGCCTGCCACACAAACTAGCCTGCAAGTATACTAGCAATTTTCTTGCTATCATTCACGAGTCGGCTCGTATTTTGGCTTGTGAGGTTTGTAGGCTTACTCGGACTCGAGCCAAATCTCATTTTCGAGGCTTGGACTTTTTTCGAGTCGAGCCACTGGTTGCCCGAGCTGACGAGCTCGTTTATTATCACTACCTGAGACACTGACATGAATAAGGTAGGGGCTTGTTTGCCACCACTACCTTAGACATTAACACGAACCGTTTGGCTCAACTCAGGCTTTAACCTTATTCATGTCATTGTCTTAGGTAGATGTTGCAAACGAGCCCATCGGTTGGGCGACCGTGGCTCGACTCAAAAAAAGTCCGAACCAGCTTGTGGCTCGTTTACACAAGTTAAAGCTCGGGCCACGTTTTGAAAATGAGATTTGGCCTGAGCTTGAACCATCCCACGAGCCTTACGAGCAGACTCGTGAAATAAAACAAATTTTTGAAAAAAAAAACTAGTATATACTAGCATTAAAATTGTTAGTATACGCTAGCAAGAAACTAGCCTACAGCGCGCGTGGCCGGCATTAAAATTCTTTCAACGCATCCCTTCCCATCACCAAATTTAAGTCTCTTAAGAGTGTTCGATTTTCAAAACGTAGCCATTCTGAAAATTGAACGTCTCGAATAGATGTGAAAATCAGAACATCCATTAAAGATGTTTTCAACCTTACAATTTTTTTATAAGCCCCTGTTTGGTACACATTCTTTCAAAATACATTTTTTCAAAACTCATTTTCAACTACACATTATTCAATAAGATAATATTTTTTATCACATTAATAATTTTTTCTTACTTTTTAACCCCCTATCTTTTGGGATTTTTTTTATGAAGTCTCGTTTGATATCGAATGAAATCTAAATTTTAATCTAAATCAAAGTTAACAATTCATTTTAAAATGATTATTTAAAATCAAATGGATCTTTTACTCCTTGTTTTATAATTACTTCCTTACAAAAAATTAACATTTAGACGTAAAAGAGTTCAGTTCATACTTAATAAGAAAAATCAAAATCAAAGTATTCGATCTGTATAGTATTTGATTGTGCCCCCAATTCAAAATGTCTGCGGCGCCCTTTTGGCAAAGGTTCGGGCCAACCTCCATTTTTGGGGACAAGCCCATCCCAGGCTCGGCTCGAGCCCAAAAAGCTCGAGCCATTTTTTACAAGTCCGTACTGAGCCTCATGTTAGCTCGGCCCGTTGCCACCACTGGTCTCAGGAGACACTCGCTAAGGATCGTAGAATAGATGAATCTATCAACACAAAGGTTTTAAAACCATTTCATAGTCCAGGTATTGTAATAATTTTTCTAACTATTATGGTTACTGTTTTAACTAATACTCTTTGACATCCGCTTGTTTGTTGTTTTGCATTATATTAAAGAATAATGTGGAAATTTGGAAGGTTCTCTTCCAATTACTGGCTCACTGAGCTTATGAATAATTGCAGATGCTTTTGATGACGACTGCTGCTGAGAACCCGATATTCTCCCATCATATTCTGTCATTTTTCTTTGTTTATTTTTATTTGCAATTAGAGTTGAAGAGTGATGGCAATGTCTTAGCATCCATAGCATGTCATGATGATTTAAAGTTTCTTCTCCCCCAACCCCAGCAGAAACAGCAACTGAGCTCAACTTATACTCCTACCTTATTGTAGGATAACATTTTTATTGATCTTCTTTCCTTAATTATTAAAGTGATATGTTGATCCTTTCCTGCATTAAATATTATGTAGGGTGCTTGCTCTTTCAGTTTTATTTAATTGGTATATTGTAATATGTAGGCTGATTAGAATGTGGAAGTCGATGCTCAAGTGTCATCAGAAGCAGTTTCAAGCTATCATGGAGAGTAAATTACGGAGGCTCAGAGCCAATACTAGTTTCCAAACAGATTCAAATTTAAGGGCCACCGCTGAACTTGAGATGGAGCTTCGTGAATGGTGTGAGCGCTTTAATGATTGGATTGGCACTCAAAAGTCTTATGTTGAATCCTTAAACGGCTGGCTTCTGCGGTGTCTTCAATATGAGACCGAAGAGACCCCTGATGGCCCGGTTCCCTATTCTCCAGGTCGGCTTGGAGCTCCTCCCATTTTTGTAATTTGTAATGATTGGAACCAAGCCATGGAAGCCATATCTGAGGTGCGGGTGGCAAATACAATGAATACGTTCGCTTCAAGCTTGCGACAACTATGGGAAAAACAAAACGAAGAGCAGCGTCAAAGGGTCAAAGCAGATTTTGTTTCGAAGGATTTTGAGAAACAACTTAGAACACACAGGACAGAGAGGGGACTAATGGAGCTTGAACATCACGCGAAGTCAGACAAAAGTTTGTCTATGGTTCCATCAGAAAATGGAGTTTTGCCATCGGATGATCTGAAGGTTGATTTGGATTCTATGCGGCAACGAGTGGCTGATGAGAGAATAAAGCACAAGGATGCTATCAAATTGGTGCATGATGCGGCTTCTAGCAGTTTACAAGGAGGTTTGGTTCCTATCTTTAAGGCTTTGGAGAATTTCACTTCTGAGGCTTTGAAAGCGCATGAACATGTTAGGTTACAACCTACTGGTCGAAGTTCATAGGAATAGTTAAAACTGTGATGAGTTAAACAGGAAAGACCATGTAAATTATACGATGGTTAAATTGGGAAAAAAGGCGAGGAGAGATTTGTAGGCTATAATGATGCAAATTATGTCAAGTTGAAAATATAGCTAAGGGAACTGTTATTGCCATCTTAATGATGAGAAGGGTGAATGAGAATGAGAGGTTTGAAGCGGATCATTCAAGGAAATGTACGAGATTTATAAGCAGTATGGATTTTCTTTAGGAGAAACGTTGAATCTGTAATGATTAAATAAGGAGATGAAGCAAGAGGAAAATTATATACAAGGGGTTGTGTTCCTGATGCTAAAAGGACTGGCAGAATATAGGTGGGTTTATCATTTCGGGTGAATTATGAAGATCTGGTACTGTCTTGATTCATATTTGCTATAACCCTTCAATGACATGTTCAGCAACGAGGATATGATAAAATTGAATAAAATTTATACTACCGAGTTTGGTCGAGTTCAGCTGTGCCAAACATGCACCAAGTGAATACTTGCCTTCTGTGCTGACATTCGTTTATTTGGTGATTGTATGATTGGCAGTAGTTTTGTTAATAGACTGTTAGCAGGTGATTTATTGTTTATGTTGGGGACAAGTAGAAGGTAATCTTATTTTAGTTAGATGGAAAAGACAATTTTGACTGTAAAATAGTGCACGCTATTTTCTCTTTTCTTTCTTGATTCTCATGCAAGTACAAGTTACCTCGAATTTGGGTCATTTTATATGTTTTGGATTATACATATACTAATTGAGTCTCATTTTCAAAAATTTAGGGCGTGTTCTCTTTGTTGTTTTCAAACCTTTTTTTGTTTTCGATTTTTCAAAACAGTGAAAACGCATTCTCTTTCATTTTTTCGAAAGTGTGTATTTGAAAACAAGTTTAAAATTTACAAAGAAAATTCAAAACGAAAATTTGTCATTTTGAGTATTTTCAGTTAAAATCAAACCAAAATTTCAAAACGTGTTTTGAGTGCGTTCGATTTTCTTTGTCACCCCAACCACCACCATTGCCGCCTGCACCAACCACTGTTGTCGTCGCCTGAAATCAAAACCACCACTGCAGCGTCACGATAGAAAATCACGAAAAATCGTCGTCGACTATCAATATAGCTGCCTGTACCAACCACCGTCGCCACTTATAATCAAAACCACCACTACAGTAGAACATCACAAATCGCCGAATCGCAGCACAATACCACTACAACCACTACCAAATCACAGAAGATCGCAGCAGAATCACCACTGCACCCAACCCAAAATTGTACAGTTCTCAGCAACCGGAAATACCCAAAATAGCGACGCTTTCCCAAAATGGGACCCACCACCAACCTAAAATCGAGCGTCGCCGTTCCCAAAATCGCACCCAACCCACCGTTCGCAGCAGTAATTGTACTCAACCCCAACCGCCGCCTGAAAAAAAAGGAGGCGAGAGGAAGATAGTGAGAGAGACGATAGAGAGGCAAAGAAGAGAGAGAGAGAGAGAGAGAGAGGGGGGGAGGGAAGGAAAATATCGAAAGTAAACGCGTTTTAGGTTTTTTTTATTTTTGAAACAATTTTTCAAAACGTCAAAAAGAACACATTTTCAACAATCTCAAAATGGACACTCAAAACACAAAATCCAAAATGAATTTAACACTCAAAACACAAAACTGAAATACAAAGTGAACATCCCATTAGTTTTTCTCAAACTTATTTTTAAATACACATTTTTAATAAAATAATTTTATACGTAAATCCAATTATCTTTTTTCTATTTAAATTGCATTCTCCAAAAAAAAAAATAATCAATATTATAAAATCTATGCTCTCAAAAAATGGAGTTACCCTTAACGTCGGCGTAGAACTTCGATAAATTAATAATTTCGCTTAAATAATAAAATTCTTTGGAGGTCAGTATATTAAATTAATAACCCAATGAAATGTATAAGATAATAATTCTTTTTTTTTTTCCGAGATCAATAGCTACTTAAATTTAAAAAAATTTATATTAACACAAATTAACAAACTTTTCATTTGACAATATTATTTTCAATTCGCTTCTTCTACAAAATAATATCTTCATCAGTAAGAGATTTCATCATCACGTCATTTTCACTAGGATAACTTAAAAGGTACTTGACATCCATCACATTTCTATAGCATAGACCAGAAATAGCTTCACGCAATCCTTTGATTTCTTCATATTCACTAATTTTTGGTTCAACATCAATATCTTCATCTAATTGAATCTTGCAATGCCGAAAACAATTTGCAATGGTTGTCTTCACCTCAATATTCCAAGTCGCATTAATAAAATTGATAGCATTCAATATGTTTATTTTTTAGGTTTGTTGCTCCTAGCTCATAGTCTTCCAAGATGTTAGGGAAAAAAATGACGTCGATAATGAATTTTTAGCGCTCAAACAATTTCAGCATCACATGATTGAATCTTTGATGTTCGTTTTGGAGGCAAGAAAAATAATTCAACATTTCTCAGGCTTCAATCATCCTTGGATGTAATGGGCAATTGTCCACAATAAGCAGACCCTTCTACCATTCATCCTCTTGTCAAACCAACAAACAAATTTTTGAAAAAGTAAATCACTCATCCATGCTTTCCAATTTGCACTATAATGACAATTAAGATTGTTTATAGTCACATTTTAACAATATCTAGGATTAGCAAATTTACCAATAACCCAAAAAGGTTAATTTGTCTGAACCGTCACCATTGCAAAAAACAACAATATTAATTCTCTCATTGAACTTCTTGTGTCCTTTCAATTGTTTCGTAGCAAGTGAATGATCTACTACTAGATGATAAAATAAACCTATTTCATCCATATTATATATATAATTCCGTTGGAATTGGTGTAGTTTAGCTCGTATTCCAGGTAAAGCATTTTCGATATTCTCCAGGGCAGTTGAACCATTTTCACCAAACCGTGGGTAAGATTTAATCCCATGTCTTGATTT
Organism: Fraxinus quadrangulata; assembly: GCA_903798255.1. Lineage (NCBI taxonomy): Eukaryota > Viridiplantae > Streptophyta > Magnoliopsida > Lamiales > Oleaceae > Fraxinus > Fraxinus quadrangulata. The sequence goes on along the minus strand of CAIGRB010092117.1, from coordinate 8,788 downwards.
GAACATTTCTAGCCAACCACTTAAATTAAGCCCTTGTTTGAGCCCCATTATTTTCATCAAAATATATTCTTGAACCCAATTTCAATCGCACTTTTTTCAATAAAATAATATTACATATAAACTCAAAACTTTTCCTTATTTTTAACCACACATTATCCGTCATAACACTATTACAAAATGTATTTTTTGAAAAAGGTGGGGCTTAAACAAGCCCTTAATTCTGGATTGCTTTCCCCATACATTTTGAGCAAAAACTCTATTGCTTACATATGTATAATTTCTTTAGTCATATTTACTTTCTCTTGATATTGGAGAAATTACTCGTACAATACATTTTCTAACTTAGGATATTTTGTTGATTTGTGCCTCTTAACATTGCTATTTTTCATTTCCTTCGACAAATACTCTGTCCACCTCTTGAAAGTGTTAAATATTGTTGATTGGCTAACGGAGAGATGAAAATTTTCTTGAATCAACTATCGCAAATCTTTTTTACTAGAAGAGGGATGTTCGTTTTTTTATTCACACAATGCTCTTGTCATCTCATCATTAAATGTAGATTTTTTAAATTCATTTCAAATGAGACGCCATGGTAGAAAAATGTATGAAATTTGGAATGACTGGGGATCTTAAGTTAAAACTAATTATTGGAAATTATTGTTCAAAATTGAGGAAATCAAGTGTAGAATGAAAAAAATGGGATAGAGGCGGTTTTGAACTATGCGACCGCATAGTTCAAATAATTATGCGGTCGCATAGACTTATACCGGGACTTGAGGCCCCGGTATTGATTCATCTATATTGTCGCACAAGATTGACCTATGCCACCGCATAGGTCAATTTTATGATCGTTAATTGGTCGTTTTTAGCCGTTGTGGTTTTGAATTTGGTGGCTTTTCATACAATTTTGACACCATTTCGTACCAGTTTTCTGAGGGCTATATATAGGTAATCCTAGTTCATTTGGAAATGTTGAAAAAACATTTTTAAATCATAATATCATTCAAAAGCTATAGAAATAAATTTTCTTCTCCATATTCATTTTTTTCACTTTGGTATTCTCAAGTTTCGTTGAATTACATCAAGTGCTTTGGTGTAATTCTATAACAAGGCTTGATTACTCCCATAAACTGTTTTCCGAAAACTCTTAATCATCTCAATCAATTCGGAGATGGGGTAAATTTAGTTTGAGGACAGTAATCATGCGTTCGGGCCTTCATTTTATCAAGTTTGATGCTGGTTTTGTTCGTATTTTCTGATCTCGTTGCTACAATATTTTTGGTGTATTTCTTCTCCAAGTCCGGTGCTATTTCCAACAATTCTCAAACTAAATTTTCTGCGATGGAGAGTGAAATAACTATGGCGACGATAAAATTGATGAATTAGGATTTGGTTCACTTGGATCGTTTCAAAGGCACAAACTTCTCGTGATGGCAAGACAAGTTGAAATTCCTACTAACAGCGTTGAAGATATTTTATATTCTTGATATGGATTTGAAGCCATTACCGGAACCATTAAGTGGAGAAACCAAAGAAATCAAGGCAGAAAGGCAAAAGTGACAAGAAGATGAATTGATATGCCGGGGTCACATTCTCAATGCATTGTCAGATCGTTTATATGATTTGTACACAAATACTTCATCGGCGAAAGAGATATGGAACACTTTGGAGAGTAAGTACAAACCGAGGAAGAAGGCACTAAGAAATTTCTAATATCGAAGTATTTTGATTTCAAGTTTTTAGAAAATATCCTTTGCTTTCCCAAATTCATAAATTGCAAGTGTTAGTCAACAAATTGAAAGCGGTGAAGATTGAAATCCCGG
>CAIGRB010092111.1:8314-30208 GCA_903798255.1 Fraxinus quadrangulata | reverse complement strand
TCTTTCTAGTAAATGTAACAATTTAAAAATGATATTTGAAAATTTACCTCTTTGATCCAATCGGTTCGAAAGATCGCCCAGAGCAATATGATGGTTCGCATCATTGGTCCTAAATAAAAATCCATGACTCATTTCTTGTCGCTAACCCATGTTCAAACTCTTAAAAAAATAAAAATAAATAAATAAATAAAAATTCAGACATTAATTTATCAAGGGATTTGTCGACTAATATTTTTGGCATAATTTAGTACAATAAATTGATGAATGTATGACTACAAGTTAAATGCCAGTTGGACTTTGAATAGCCGCACCGTTACCGTGTTTCTTATGCGGACTCCATCTCACCTTCATGGTTTCGTTGACTCCACCCATATTATAATATTTTAAATAAAATAATTTTAATTTAATGCATAGTTCCCAAAATAAATTAATTTGATTTGAGTCATCTTATCTTAACAAGATAGAGGAAATTAGGTAAAGTCTTGTATTTAAAGTTAAAAATCAAGTATTTTAAATATAATTTTAAAAATCAAGTAATTTTTTAAGACTCTAAAATAGCCCTCACAGCCGTTTCATTTGTCCCCACTTTCTCTTTCTATTGATTCAAACCCCTTATCTCCAAATCAAAACACATCCTTATATGTGGTTGATGGTTATGTTAGTATAGGAGCCGCACCATTTCAAAGGTGGTGTGGATGGATGACAGTGTCATGGTCTTACTAGAGTTTGGATGGCAGATATGGGGTTTCATATGGAGAGTAGGAGTGCAAAAGTTGGTGGTTGTTGAATTTTTGGATTTATGATGGTTTGGGGGATGATATGGTATAGACATGATGATAGTGATAGTGATGGTGATGGTGATAATGGAAAGACGATGACGAGTTCAATTATAGATCCATAGTTTATGAAATAGTGATTTATACATGGCTATTTTTTATTTCACTTGTTAATATATGGTGATTTTTGGTAGAATGTGGTGGCGACCAGATTGCAAATATGATGATTTGGGAAATTGGTGGTAGCAGTGAGGATGATGGCGGTGGCGTATTGATTAATTAATTAATGACCGTTTAAAAAATTTACACTAATATAAGTTACAATATCAAAAAAATCTCGTTTGGACCCCATTAAAATTATAATATATTTTTCACTATCTTCTTATGAACCACCGATAAAATAATATTACATATAAACTCAAAACGTTTTTTTATTTTTTAACCACGCTTTTTTTTAAAAAAAAAATATTCCAAAATTCTAATCTCAAAAATTATATTCACTATAATATGATTTAATGTAAATTAACATATATATTATAAATTACAATTATTGTTTGAGACCCATTTTTGTGAAAATGAGTTTTTTTTTTTTTTTTTTTTTTTTTTTGAATGGTGATTTTATGAAGTTTTGTGATTAAAAGATATAAAAACAAAAATTGAATCTATGTGTAAAATTATTTTATTAGGAAATTGTGTTGTTTTAAATGAGTTTAAGGAAAAAAAAATGAATTTTTAAATAATGGGACTCAACAGGGATTAAGCCTCTATTTGGAATCCATTAAAATCTAAATTTTAATTTAAGTCAAAGTTAATAATTCATTTTAACCATATATTTTATGGAATTCACAACTTTTCGATCACATATTTCATCAACTTTTATCAAAATTTACTAAAAATCGATTTTCATTCCCACAAATTGGGACTAAATGTAAAGGTTTTGTAAAAAAATTGCATACATGTCGAAAATCTAAGATATAGAAAATTATATACATATCAAAAAATTATATACACTGTTACAAAATAAAAATAAAAATTTAAGTCACTTATTTTCTAAATACTTTTCAATTTACCTTATTTTTCATCTTGGTCCCCAAATGTTTGTAAATCGTGGTTAACCCTAAATTTAACGTCAATAAATAAATGGGCTTTTATGGATAAACAAGTAAGTACAACACAGACTATGAACCAATATAAGCTCCCTCGATCCCCAACCTGACATACTCCCACAACTGTGATTAAATTTAGAATCGTGCTATTGGCCCAGACTCAAAGCCAGGCCAAGAAACAGCGGGGCCGATGTGGCGCCCCCTATTGGAGATCGACTTTATAAGGTCAACTTGTATTAACGACTGCCGTGATTTGATGGAACAAAATGATTATAGATTCCTTACATACCGTTAAAACATCCAATCAATTAATTACATTCAGAACTTACGTCAACGCCTACCTAATTCACAAATCATATGATGTAGCTTCGTCCTCTCACTTATTCATTAATTGCTAGGGATCCATTTAAAGGATGGTTTCATGATAACCTGATGAAGTCGACCTCAGTAAATAATGAGAATATGTCATTAATACACTTTTTTAGTTTGGTACTATTGATTGACTAGACAGGAATGTGAAAGATACTGAATCTTCTTTCATATAAAAAAGGAGTATGGTATCTTTAGAAAAGTGAGAGGACGTCTTTATATTTAAAATGTCTCATTTGATGAGAATTCTTGTAATTTATAAGTGATCATCAATAAAAATCCTTATTTACTTTCAAAATTGACTTGAATTAATCCACACACTTTTCAACATCAACATATACTAATGCAGAATTAACTTTTGAAAAAGTAACCATTTTTTTAACTCAAATTAAAAAAGGATGGAATTTTAAAATATTTTCTACTAATTAAAAAATCAAAATTAATTAATTATGCAAATACAATTTTTAGTAGGCCAATTTACCAATGCATCATAATTAACTGGTGAAATGACTAGTACATGAGGGCAAGTTCATGAACGTGTACTAGTCAACTTTTAGATTTTCAGAATTCGTGAAATTATATTAAACCAATATCAAACACACAGTATAATATGAAAAGCTCTTAAAGGAAACATTCACGGCCACATACTACAGATAAATAATTCACTATAGTCAAAATGATCAAATGTGTCAGGTATTTTTGAATTACAACATAACACGAAAATAAAAATTAATTCAAAAGCAACAATGCATACTTCCTTTATCTTTGGCCCTTTTGAATTGTAGATCCGTAAGTGTTGGTCTTCCACCACTTCTACGAGTGTACCCAAAATATTCCACAAATTAGAATAATAACCATTTATTATTTTTCTCCAAAGTACCCTCTATGTAGTGAATCAATTTTTGCACTAAGATCGATATCTTAAATTTCTTGGAAAACAAAGTTGCCAACAATTCTTTTCATGAAAGCTTCCGCCAAAACATCTCTCTTTATATGAACACGTCTGGTTCTTTTCTTGTAATTCAAGGCTTGTAGAATATTTTTGAGAGTCCTCCTTTCATTAAAAGAAAAGACTATTAAGAAAATCAAAGACTTGCCAAAACAATCTGCAAAAAAATAGGCCTAAATATTTTGTCCCAAGGAAGATATGTTTGGTATATGTAACAAGAAGCGAAATGATAAGAAACCTTTCTTTTAATAGACTTATATAGATTTCTATGGAATACTTCAAGGATGATGTCGTCTTTAAAGTGTCTTGGCTAGCTACTTAAGATGTTCATGAAATTCAGGATAAAGGACACATGGCTTGTAAGTGTATTTTACATTTTGCTTTTAACCTTGATAAATTATGACTAATTTGAGTGGATTGTTACCTGATTATGTGAAATTATGTGGTTTGTAGGAGAAGATCGAGGTTGAGAGCAATTGATGCAAAAAGAGTTGATTTTGAGCTTAATTGGAGATTAATTCGACCACTTGAAGATCATTCGGGGTTGCAATCAATCAATTGGAAGAGGTTTTGAATGCAACTGGATGAAATTAAAAGATTAAAGACAAAAAAAATGATAATTGGATTAAATTAAAAGAGTTTTCGCAATTGTTTGTTTGTTTGTTTTTTTCTTTCCATCTTTTTGAATTTGTTTTAGATGGGAACTCTTCAAAAAAAAAAAAAGTCGAAATACTATATGAAGACCAAAGAGAGATAGAAAAAAAGGTTCCACAACTTGAAAATTAGAGAGAAATATATCGAAGAAATCAAGTGTAAAGCATTGATTTGGGGTAAGAAAATTATTTTGGTACAAGGTACGTTTGTAAAAAAAAAGGATTTTTGCATAAATGTATAGAAGATTAACTATTCAAATATATTCATAATCATTCAAAACATAAAGTTCATGAAGCAAACATCTAAACCACAAAGCCTCTTTAATTACTTCAGTGGAGGCAATATATTTCAATTTGATCGTCGACGGTACAACAATGTGTTATCATTGAGATATCCGACTAATGTAAGAGTTACGCGAAGTAAACAAATAGGAGGAAGTGGACTTCCTATTATTCCTATCCTTCACATAGTCCACATATAAAAGAAAAAACCCTCAATTTCACTCCTTCCTCACTAACACCAATTTTTTTGACCTATATCACTAGTTCTTTTTAGATACCTAGTAACCACTTCAAAGCCTATTTAGGACCTGGATTAGACATATACCCACTAAAGGTACTCACCGCAAAAGCTAAGTTCAATCTAATGCAAACCATCAAATGCATAATATACCCAATCACATTACAATATGAAATTCTACTCATGTATTCTTCTTCTTTATCATTATAGGGAGCTTGATCTTTAGATAGAACACAGTAGTTAGCTAAAGGTAATGTACTGGTTTACAATTATACATGCCAAATCTTTTCAATGCTTTTAAAACCAAAGGAGTTTTATGAAAAGCAACATAGAATTTAACTTATCTCTTTCAATTTCCATGCATGAGATTCTTTTTGCTTTACCTAGATCTTTGATATCAAATTCACCATTCAATTTTTTATGTTTATTTTTATCTTACATATCCATTTAGAAGATGAACCAACTAAGAGCATATTATCAATATAAAGCAATAGAAACAAATAAGCATTATTAGCATCATCATGTTGGAAATACAAATGATGATCAAACTTCTTTGAAACCCTAAAGATAATACAAAAGAGTCAAATCTCTTGTACCATTGTCTAGATAATTGTTTCAAGCTATAGACCTTTTAAGGAAACACACATGATCAAACTTTTGTTTATCTTTAAATCCATTAGGCTGATTCATGAAAATTTGTTCATCAAGTTCACCATGCAAAAAAACAGTTCTCATATCAAATTGTTCAAATTCCCGTCAAAATATGCAACTAATGCAAACAAGACCATAATAGTAGTACACTTAACAATTGGTGAAAAAATCTAATTATAATCTATACCCTCATTCTATATATCATTTAGCAATAACCTAGCTTTAAAGGGTTTACATGTATTAGTATCATCCTTAACCTTAAAAACTCACTTACAATAAAAAATTGATTTGTCTTTAGGTCCTAGGTACTAACTCTCTAGTTTGATTATTTTCTAAGGAACTCATTTACTCTCCCATTGCTTTCAACAACTCTTCTATTGTTCACTCTTCATTGCATTCACCAAAGTACTTTAGCTTTCTATCAACTTGCTTCTCATATCTAGCATATACAAAGGCTAACTCGAACTCATATTCGAATATTCTAGGCTCTTTCATTTTTCTTTTCTCTCTATCTCTAGCTAAATGATAATCCACTAAAGAATTTACGTCTTCAGGATACTCTTCTATCATTACTTCTTTTCCATTCTCCACCTAGTTGTTGAATTTGAGTCTCCACTTCATTAGAGGTGATTGGGACATGTGTACTCACTTTTCATAGCTCTATCTTCAACTGATCTCTCCTTTCATCTTTCTCTTTTTCACTCACCAGTTCAAAATAAGATTTTAAATAAAGCATTTCAGCCTCATTAAATGTGACGTCTCGACTCACGATGATCTTAACTCCCTTTTAACTTCTATACCACAAGCTACCCCTTAACTCAAGGTAAACTAGAAATACATATTTCCTAACTTTAGGTTCAAGCTTTCCTTCACTCCGATGAGAAAATGCAGTATAACTAAAAGTTCTAAGCATGTAATAATTAATAAGCTTTCCAGATCATTTTTCATGATGATTATCACCATATAATGCAATAAGTAGAGTCAAATTAATCTAATAATAAGCAGTCATAACAGCTTCATCTCAAAATGATTTTAGGATACCAAAACTTAATATCATGCACCTAACTTTAACGAGTAAAGTTCTATTCATGTTTTCCACTATTTCATTTTGTTGGGGAGTGTAAAGAGGTGTCTTATGCCTTGTTATTCCATTTTCTTTACACATGTTATCATATCCAGTGTTGCAAAACTCTAGCTGAATCATCAGTTCTTAAGAAGAGTTTTAGCTTCCTTTTACTAGTTATATTCTTAACTTGTCTTTTCCAATTATTAAAGCTATGGAAATGTCAAACTTATCTTTTGAAAAGATAAACTCACACTTTTTTCAAATAATCATCAATGATAGATAAGAAATATCTATTCTCACCCGAGGTAAGATTTCTAGTTGGACCCCACAAGTCTAAATGCACACTCTAGAATTTTTTAAGTTTTGTGATCAATCGTGGAGAATGACAACCTATGATGCTTACCTAGAATACAATGATCACTAACTGACAAATCAAGCACACAATCATGACCAAATGCACCTTTTTCATTGAGAAACTTAAACCTCTTAATACTCACATGTACAAGTCTATTGTGTCATTTATGTATGTAATCAACTTTTGCTGAAGAGATAGAAGAATCTAAATCTCTTATCACTCTTCCCATGGTATCATTCCATCTTATTCCTTTAATAGAAACAAATTCACCATATATCACTTTTAATATTCCATTTCCAATTTTACTAGTGAAGTCAATTTTCTCAATTGGGAAAATTGCAAAAGGGTCCCTAATATTTGTAAAAAGCGTAAATGTTTTGAACCTTTAAATCTTGACAGTACTATCCTTAATCTTTCATACACGTAGCTAGACAAGTCTTAATGGATGGAATTTGTTACGCCTCGCCACCTAAGCCCAAGTCAAAATGTCACGTAGCAATCTACGTAGAAAGAAAAGTCAACAAAAAGTTAACTGGTCAAAAGTGAAGAGATCAAATGAATGACTGAAACTATTGTGTCGAAACACTGCCTAAATGGCCGAAGTACTTCCTATTAAGCCAAAGTGCTACCTAAAGAAAGTCAGAAGAAAAAGAAGAAGCTCTTCACACAGAAGATCAATACATCCTTAGACAATCTTTAGGAATGATTGATGTAATATTTGTAATAAAGAATGTCAGGTGTGTCATTTAATTTATAGGGCGGCTTACCCATTGTCAATGTATTTATTGTATAACAGACAGTGATGTGAAGTCTTAGTCAAGGAGATGAGGCCACGTGAATCTGATCCAATGGTCACCACGTCGGCAAAAAATACCATAAATATGAAGTCTTTGTAAAGAAAAATGGGACTTTTGGGATCTTGGAAAATCTAAAAAAGAAATGCAAAACAACATTGTGAGCAGTTTTTCTAACACGCACATTTAAGAGGAAAAATTCTCCACATATCATCTTGCTTGTTTCGTATTCATTAGCTCGATCTTTAGCTAATAATCATAGGCATCTGATTGGTGATTCTTGTTAGCACAATCATCTTTGTTGTCAACATCACATTTCTTTGGGGTCAACAGATTGGTACCGTCTGTAGGAAACCAAACATTTTAACCACAAAAATCTTGTGGAATGAAACCAGTTGGAAGTAACTCGAAAGAAATTTCCTAACCTTTGAAAAATGGGTGTTCTTGAAGAAAGTCTGTTTGAAAATCCAAAAAAAAAAAAAAAACCTTAACTTAAAGCTAGTTTGATCCTTGAGAAAATGAACATCTTTTCGGAAAAAAACTTGTTAACATGAGTTCAAGTAAAGATGAAGATGCACCTCAAAGGACCAGGGAACACCCTAAAGAAGGAAAACCCTCACGTGTTGTCCCAGTCGCCCATCCTCGACCTCATCAATAGCACAGATGAGGCGGGTCAAGGGGTGGGGCCAAAATAGCAGCTAGACTCACTAGAGAGGTGGGCAGAATGGCAGCCAATATGAGAAATATAACTCACCAGGCATGACGATGCATAAATTGCTGATGAGCATGTAGGGCCAAGAAGGACACCCAATTCCTCCATATGCAGCCCCAAGAAATGCATTCCATGACCCACCACATGGGCTACTACCACGGTAAAGAAGAGGTTCAAAGCCAAATGACTGAATACCAACATTATACTAGGATGGAAGCCCACAAGAAAGGGAGGTTGAGGTTGATACATCCACCAATTGTGCCATTGAATGACCCTACGAGGCTCTATTCAACTTTTCTTTGAATTACGAACCAGAAGATGAGCTTCAGAGGTTCGCAAGTGTCTTCGATAAGCTAAGCCCAGGGCTGCCTAAAAATAGGCAGGCTCAACCTCCTCCTATACCTAGAAATAGGCAACAGGAGCCTCTCGATTTGAGAGACAAGACAAACCAGTTTACAACAATGTGCCTCAAAATCTTTTCCCTAGAAATAGGCGTAAGAGGAGACAGCAGGCCAGAAGTGAACCAAGACCTTCCTATATGTCCTCAAAAACTCAGTTTAGGGAAAAGGATACTGATGAACCACAAAGGTCCTGCGACCTTGATAATTCACCATTTTTGCAAGCGATTAGAAATGCCTGTGTGCTGAACCACTTCACAGTTCCCAAAATTCCTAAGTACGATGGGAGTGGTGATCCTGCAAATCATCTCAATAGCTTCAAGACTCACATGAGTCTAAGAGGAGTTATCATAGCCATGATGTGTAGAGCCTTTCACTTAACCCTAAGTGGAGCGGCTAAAATATGGTACATCATATTGTTAGAAGAAAGCATCCGAAGTTGGCTCAAAAAGACGTTCCTTAAGCGCTTCGCGACAAGTAAAGAAGATGAATGGCCTATCCAACGCCTACAGGATATGCTGCAGCAACATGGTGATTCCCTGAAAAGTTTCTTGTCCCACTTTATCGATAAGATGGCATACTATGTGTGCAAGTGACAGATAGAGAGACTCTAACAGCTTTAAGGTGAGGATTTTACATGAACTTTCTCTTTTGGAGAGATGTGTAGAATAGGGACCCTACCAACTACGATGCCTTACAGGAAATAGTAAGGTATGAGATCATCAATGAAAAATTAAGAGATCACACGAACATGACTAACCAAGGACTCCTCCCTCCCAAATGCAAAGAGGAAGAGGCCCAACTTTACATTTGATGGATTACTAGGTCGGACAGTCGACCTTTTTCAATCCTGGATAAACATTGGTTGTTGAGACATTAAACACAGTGCCCACTTTAGCCTATGAGGAAGTCAACCTTGGTGCTGAAACGTACCCAGATAGACCCTTTCAAAGATTTTCCCAAACAGGCAGAGGTGGAGGATGAGGTGCTAAACCTAGAAATAGGGATGAAGCGCCCTCTATTGTACATACCATCACTCATTTAGCCACAACATTACTGACTATAGTAGCATTGCGAGGCACCCTTAAAATACCAATCAGGGGAGAAGCAGGTGCCTCCAAAGAGATGTTCCTCTTAAGCAGACCCATCAGCCCATGAATGTTGAGCTGATGTACCCGAATAGAAACAACGCTCCCAGAAGGAGAGCGAATAATGCAGAAAGATCTGGGGAGGGTCAAAGGCAAAGGAGAAGTCCCCAGCAAATGCTAGCCAATAGCCCATTAGGAAAATTGACACAAGTTTTGGAGGCCCATATATTGGAGGAGAATCTAGGAATTCCTAGAGAAACTATGCTAGGAAACTGAAGGACCTCCCAATGGCAAGTTTCTTACTCAACAACAATCGAACCTCTACTGAAAGAAGGGTCCAACCTCTTCGGGCCATTAGATATAATAAATTTTGTTGTAAAAGGAACACTACCTCTTCGGGCCATTAGACTGAATTCTTCAAAAAATTGTTTGGAAAGGATCAGACAGTCAAATTTACGAGAAGATGATAGGCGTCGATATATGTATGCAAGAACCTCCCACTCGCTTTGGCTGAGTTCGAACTATTCAACGGACTAACATCAGAATTATCAATACTTGGAAATCAAAAGGCTAATACAACACTCACGAGCTTCAGAGTATGAGGTCGAAACTTTCACGTGGGGGACTGCGTCACCCTTACATTCATGCCACTTCTCCCTCACCTAGAACCACGTCTCATTTCATCACTTGATGGAAGATGAAAAATCCAAGACAAATAGGGATTGTGACCCCCACGGATATAAGGAAAAACACTCTGCCCTGCTTGGACGGCTCGAAACAGGTCGGTTGTATTAGTTATTTGTACACCTATCTTAGCAGCTACTTCGCTAAGGTCTATATCCCCCCCCCCCATTAGAGTGTGAAAATGCCATTGATTTTTTAGAAGTTAAAATTTTAAAATACATACGAATTAAATGGAAGAATGGTGAAGGAGAATCACCAGAAATGATGAATGTAAGGAGAAAGAAAGGAGAATGAGAGATTTTTGGAAAATATGAAAGCTAATTGTGTGCAAATTGATTTTTTGTTATAAACTGTTGCCTTTTATAGGCGGAAGCTCTTAATACTAGCCGTTAGATGTCGATCTAGATCATCGACCATTCATTGGAAGTTTAAATTTAAGCTACTCAATCAATCTACCACTTCGTCTTCTACTGTCCAAATTAGAATGTCTTCATCACGCACTATTAAGCACCAAAACTTCGCAAGACGTGCGCACAATCACCATCATTGCACATTAAATACGGTGATAGTTGCTTGTATGAGAAGATTAATCGCTTCAATTGCTTTTTCTTGAAAATACTCAAAAATAGCAAATCATTTAAAGTAATGACAACACCTCGTGTTCCCCAAATGTTTGAAAAACATGGCTCCTCGTAATTAGTGAATTGAAGCATCGACAAGTGATAGAATCCCTTCATCTCAACCAATTCGGACAAGGCTTCGGAAGTATAAAGCCATTTCGGATAAAACATCCTCAAACTTAACTTGCCTTGCTGACATTCTTCAGAATTGTTCCAGAAAGTGAGATGTCCCAAGGTACACAGCTTCAGATGACACTAACAGGTAATTCGTGAAAGTTAGGTACATTTAAAATCCTAATTATAATATAAATATTTATACTTAGATTTGGGAGACTATTGTGATATGGTAAAAATCACCCCCTAACAAAATTTTTATACATACAATTTCATGCATTGTATAAATAATCATGCCTAGATTTGATGGACTATTATTACGCTTCAATACTGAGGCTCAAGTCAAAATGCCACGTAGCAATCTACGTGGAAAGAAAAGTCAACAAAGAGTCATTTGGTCAAAAGTAAAAGGATCAAATGAATAGCTGAAGTTATTATGTTGAAGCACTGCCTAAATGGTCGAAGCACGTAAATTCGAAGCTCTTCGTATTAAGCCGAAGTGCAACCTAAAGAAAGTCAGAAAAAAAAAAAGAAGACGAATCTCTTCACACAGATGACTGATAAAAAGCTTCTTCCAACTAAGGCCTTAGTTCATCCGAAAGTGTCTCTTACAAGATTTGTAGACAATCTTTAAGAATGATTGATGTAACGTTTATAATAAAGAATGTCGATGTGTCAGTTTAATGTATAGGGTGGCTCACCCATTATTAATATATTTATTATATAACATACGTGATGTGAAGAATTAGTAAAGGAGATGATGCCACGTGGTTCTAATCCAATGGACACTATGTCGGCCAAAAACACTATAAATAGGAAGTCTTTGTAAAGAAAAATATGACTTTTAGGATCTTGGAAAATCTAAAAAATAAATACAAACGGTCTTCTGAGCATTTTTTCTAACACGCACATTTAAGAGGAAAAATTCTCCATATATCATCTTGCTTGTTCCGTATTCATTAGCTTGATCTTTAGTTGATAATCATAGCCATTTGATTGGTGATTGTTGTTAGCGCAATCATCTCTGTTTCACCCACCGGTGTTCGAACACTTGTGTCTCACACCGTTAGTGTTCACGTTTTCCTTGCTTCCTTCAGGTACTCCAGTCAAAATGCTCCGAGATTTGCTCGAGTTGGCGTGAGTGGGCCCGACATTTGTTATCTACGTCAGTGTTACGTTTTTTGGGATCAACATAATTCGTCCCAACTAATAGTAAATAAGTAGGTGATTGGTGCATGGCGTAAATTTTTTTGTTTAAAGTACACATATGCCATCATATTTAATTAAGAAATTATAAAAAACAATCATCATTCATATGGCACCACATCTATGTACTGGCTAGCAAACAACTACCCACCTCCAAATCTCAAAATTATCATTGTAAAATAAAGTAGACTGTCGGGTAGAAATTTTTTCCTATTCATTAATTATACATATTTACTTGCTAAGAGATTCATTGATTTAATAATTCTTTTCAATAAATATTTTCATCACTAAAATCCAAATGCAATATCTGCATATCAGTGTTCTTCGTAGCTAGAAAGATCACGGAAGCTTTATACTTATAGAGTCTCAATTTGTACGGAATTCATCCATAAGTATTGTTTTAAGATGAATAGCATTGTTAGGTAACAAGGTTGACACGACAAGGCACGATTGTTTTAGCGCCCGTTTGTCTTTCATTATTTCACATTATAATGAAAAGAATAATAACTTTTTTAGAAAATGTATAGTTGAAAGAGAAGGATTTTTTTTTTTGAATTTATGTGTAATATTATTTTATTAGAGAATGTGTGGTTAAGAAGAAAAGAAAGAAAAATGAATTATAATTTAATGGAGAAACTTACCAGACAAGAAATCTAGCTACTTTAGGACTGTTATATTACGGTCGTCGTTCACTGAGCCTTCGATCGCTGGCTCTCCTATAATCAGGTAATCAACTTCTTTAACCTTCTGGCAATAGACATGCGTCATACATTGTCTTACAACTTTACGGAGATATGTTTTTGGTAAATAGTCGTTCGAGTAGAGGAAAGTTATTTTTTCATTAACAATTATTATACGCATTCACTTTCTCTGATTTATTAGTCATTGTTAATAAATAATTTCCATCGCTCCAACCAAATTCAATGTCCGCTGTTGAGTGTTCTTTGTGGCTAAAAAGACAATGAAAGCTTTATTCTTATAGAGCCTCAGTTCGTAGTTTGTATGGAATTCACCCATAAGTATCGATGTGCTACTAAATTGATGGTTGATAACAATGGAGTTTGGTATCAATTTGCAATTTTTGTAAAGACTAGTCTTTGCTTGTGCAATGCACGTGCTGAATTTTCTTTAAGGTAATGTTAGTGTATTAGATGTGTTGGATTTTCGTGTAACTAATGTATGCTTTAATCTAGTTTAATTAGCGCATTTAGAATTTGTCTTTTTTTAATATAGCCTCTTTCTTCAGTTTTGTTTATCTGGCTAAAGTGAGAACAGACTGTACTTTATATAACAAATAACATCAGTACATCTTCTTGAAAAAATTGGATTAATTGTTTGTATTACTAAAACAAATTGGATTATATCTAAGCTGTTAGAAATTTGATGTTTTTTTTTCTAAGCCTTCGATCTTGAGTTCTTATTCACCATTTTTATTATCACCTATTGCAACATTAAGAAACAGATATTGGTTCTTTATTCCCTTACTTTATAATAACTCATTTAGTAAAGGTGGACAATAATTAGGGAAATGAAGAAGCTAGCAATTCGTATCCACCTAATCATGTATGGGTTTATCATAGATTATTGTTAGCAATGTATACAAAAAAATTAAATAAACAAAAAATGTATGCGCTGCACGGACAGTAGTGTGCGCGGGGCTCGGGGACAACGCCTCCGAAAGGAATTTCGATTTTCGTGTATGTATTAAAGAGTTGCGTATGTTGAAAGTTAACATTTTTTTCTCCAATAGATACTTTTCTCCTATAGATACAATACAGAATATGTATTCTCTACACAAATCATTCAAAAAACAATGTATATTAATAATATAATTTATTAATAAGCAAATCTAACTTAAAATCTAACCATTAAAGCAGCTGCTTCCATCACCCGTGATAGAGGATTTCAGTATAAGGCTTAAAATTTTCAAAAACTTGCTTTCCTGCAGACATCACAACATAGATAGGAAATATCAAGGTATGAAGAAAGGAAAAAAATGATGACAAGAAGGCAAACATGTAGGAGTGGGGAGGGGGTTGCAACTCGTGGTTTTCTGTTCGAGTTTATTGTGCATAAACAACCCTAATCCTTTTTTTAATATTTATGTTGAACCCATATCGTATGCATTGAAGACATTTAAAAACTTCTTTTAGGGGTGTGTTCTCTTGCAAAGAAATCGCACTCTTGAACGAAATGATAAATGACATAAAAATGAAAAGGTAGATAAACACTATATTTCAAAGAAATTGCTTCTATTGTCAATTTTTGTATGCTTATTTAGAGGTACAATTCAAGACCATGCAAAGAAATACTTCAAAATCAGAATCACCTCAAAGTATAGTTGTAAAAATCATTATAATATGTTCAAATTATGATCAGTCACTGAAAAGTCTGCCGCTTAAAATGTTGAATGCGTATAAAAGTTTCAATTAAGCAGTTGAAACAACAATTTGACCATACAACTAATCTAAAACGGGGATGATCAGTTTGGTGAAGCCCATTGCTCACCAAATACAGTATACACCCAATGTCAGATTTATCTGCTTGTTATAAGAGCAGTGAAGATCTCGATTGAGAAAATAGCACCACAGATGGAAACAACAGCAGTCCCTCTAACAAACCCAATTTTGTTCTATTGCTCGATTAGAGATGTGGTCAATGCTCCTAATAAAGTACCTTCGAAGAACAAACCAAAATTCATTCTTTAGCTTAAATAACGAATACCAGAGAAGCAGAGAAAACACCTCCCTTCAAAATGAGCATCCCTTCACATAAGTTATTTAAACAGAATCTCGCTTATTCTTGGTAGCAATAATCCGAAATAGAACGGCTAAACATTCAAAACTAACAATCATAATTTGCTGAATGAAAACCATTCATTTTTAAATTTGTTACTACTTTCGGAATTAGGTTTATTAGCATAAGAAAGCAACAGAAGACCAACAATTGCAATCTAAACAATTAACAACTAAAAAATAGAAAGCATTACTTATACAATATTGACTGTTAAAAAAGCCATGCTACCAAGATTGTTATTGTTCCTGAACCAGTGACGTCAATTGATAAATATAGAAAGCAACTAGTAGTAACAAATATTCAGGTAATGCCAAGAAAATATCAATGAAGAGATTTTACCATATAACTAAATCGGTATGTGCTGAAGATATCAATGCCATATGGATCACAATCAATCAAGCAATAGGCAGTCGAGGGTAGTGTTTCATTAAGGAGACACAAAAATCTAGATGAAAAATAAGGCATGGTAGAAATAATAAAACCCAAAACAAAATAATAATTTATTTAGCTGTAACAATACAAACAGTCTTTACCTTTTTGTTAGAACATCAGAATACCTTCTTTCTTGTAGATAGATGTAACATAATTTCCTTTTCAAAAATTTAAAAATAAAAGCATGCTAATCATACAATTATTACAATGCAACAATTTTGTAAGAAATATAAAAAAGCATGCTACTCGTACAGTGATTACAATGTGGCAATTTTATCTATAAAACTGATCATTTGCCAGTGTCTGACTGCATGACATAAATCACAATAATAGAATCTTCAATCAATGTGAATTCATTTAGAACGAGTGAAGCCCAAAAGAACCACCTAACTCTAGGAGCATCTTTTAGATCGCTTACAAAGAAATTAGGAAATCGTTTCAACTAAAAAGAAAATGCAACATTTCTGGCTTTCACATTGTAGTATTTCAAAAATGAAGTATTAGATTGTCATATGAATACACATAAGTTAAAATTATTAACTTACAAGCTCGTTCTAACTCCTTCCTCTCCAACCGTATTTTTGAATTGGGAAGACTTTCATTACGTTTGCAAGAAATTCGAGGAACTCTTAATATTCTGGATCTATATGTATATATATGAACAGAAGAGTTGTGATTCCTAAAAAATAAATAATAAATATGCAATCGATGACTATATTCAAATGGTAACACAAAAGTCCTATATATTATTTGTAGTAACTAAACATAAAAGAAAATAGCATTTTTAGGTCATTACAAGAAATCAAAAACTAAAGCTTAAAAATAATTTATTATAATATTATACATATACAGTGATAGATACAAACAAATTGATAGAAATAATAAATTTTTTTTTACCTTTCAATAGAAGAATCAAGATTGAGGTTCTGAAATCATTCAAAGCACTTGCATGTCATTGCATTTACCTCAAAACCTCCTAGAAAATACAAAAATGCAAACTCCCATAAATGACTAAGATAATAATAACAAATGGTTTAGGAAGATCTTTCCCAGAATTCAGAAATAGTATGAAATGAATTTAGATCTATATTAATCCACAAGAATATGAAAATTAATACAGAGCTGACTAAGACACTAGATCACCTATCTAGGGTTTAAAGGTACTTTTGCTTTTGGATCTCGAAGAAAATTCTCATTGAATAAATGTTATCATCAATCATAGTGAACCAAAATAAGTATCCACTTCGTTCCATCCCCCCATTTTTCTCCATTTCCTCTAAATATCTCATGTTGAAGAAGAAATCTGCTTCTTGTTCCAATCTGTAATCACCATACATAAATAATCCATTAAAATCAACTAAAATAAATAAAGTCCACGAAATAGATTTGAAGGCATAAATCCCCCTCTGGGGTTTTTTGAAAAGAAAAAAAACATAATTAAAACTAAAGTAATAATTGCCTATGTGGCAATGACGTGACAAACACTTAACAATATACACTATACATGAACTTTACCCCATATATTAAAAATTATACACGAATTCAAATTTCTATCAAAATCCTACACGAATTACAAATTGGTATCACGTCCATATATGAATTAACTCTATTATGTCAAAACTAATCGAACATGTGACCAGTGCTACTTCCGTTTGATTTTACTATCTTCATCGTACAATAAATGTGAAATAATATTCAGAATTTTCAAAGAGATGAACTAAGGCAATCCATTTGCTAATACTCAGATTTGAAAAAATGATACTAACATTAATTGTAATCCAATATTCTAAAAAAAAAAAATTCTCTGCATAGCGCGGAGAAATTTATTTTTTTCTTTCAATATTCCGCACAGTAGAATTTTTAATATTTTTTTTCACACTCCGCACTATGCGAAGTTTTTTTTTCTCACTCTGCACAACGTAGAGTACTCCGCACCTTGTGAACTCCAGCGCGGACGTGGACAATTATCTTTTTATTTATTATTATTATAGTGCTAAGAATAATCTATGATTGATTGCTTCCTTTTTTATCTTTCCTCAATCAACAATTGTGTAATTGCTTCCCTTTTTGTCTTTTTTCAGTCAACAATTGCGAGTAAGAAGAAGTCCATAGTACCCTTCCATTTTGAAGATGTGTGGATGGGTAGTAGATGGCTTTGAATAAAATGGGGATAAAAAATACTTCACAAATGAATAGTAAATGATGGATTTTGACTCTTTTAAATTAGTAGATATTATGGATTTTATTATAATTATCTGTAAATAATTTATTTAAAAATAATTATATTTATCTGATGGAATTATCTCATATTTTTGTCCTTCTTTCTCATAAAAATAAATTGTTCAATCTTATTATGTTATATAAATTATTACATAATTCATATTCCATCATAGATAAATATCATTATTCTTTATTTATCAATAGGAAGATTCCACGCAGTTAGCGCGTCATGGTTCACCCTTTACTGAGGGAACTGCTTATAAAATCGTAAAAATGAGATGAAACCCTAAATCTGAAGAAGAAAAAGAGACCACTTCTCTCTCCTGAAGCTCTAAGCTATCTTCAAAGCCGCCACTGGTCCAACGGTTCTATTTCTCTTCAAATCCAACGATTAGGTACCCATTTATGCATCTATTGATGAAATATACAAATTTTGTTTCTATTATGGTGTTCAACTTCCATATTAGGGATCTGGTATGAATTTCTTTTGTATTACTGAATAGAGGAGAGAACTTTTGATTTATAATTCATATGTTATCTGTTGTCACTCTCTCTCTCTCTCTCTCTCTCTCTCTCGTATATATATATATTTTTTTTTTTTTTTGGATGAATAGAGCTTGGATCTGTCCTTAATTTGAAGAAACTGCAATATAAAAATCCCAATTGAAACATGTTTGGTCCATTCATAAAGATAATCGGACTCAACTGTTTTTATTAATAAGTATCTTATTTAATTATAAGTTGATGTTTTTATTTTTAATGTTAATGAAATGAGTGTATTCTCACAACCCAATATGTTCATTGGATAGATGCACTGTCGATCACAATGAAAATGTTTTGGTATCTTAGAAAGAGAAATCTGATTCAGGTCTAATTCTGTTCCCTTTTTGTCTTAGCTGGAGGAAAACGGTGCTAGAGTTGTTCGTTTTCAAGAGGCTTGGCAATTTACTAATTATGGAGGGGAAGTTTTGTGTAGAGACAAATGACATGGTGTTCCATTTGGAAACTGTTAATAAAGTTGGAGTTGCAAAAAAAGATATAGCTGGAAGAATTTGTGATCTTGGCGTGGGAGGTACAGGAAAAGTTATTTCTCGATTACTCTACTTATGAGGTATGGTTCCTATGTATACAAATTTAGAAAATTCTTTTAACCAATTAGTAAAACTATTTATTTGTTGTTCTTTTGAAAATTGGTTCTGGCACAAATCATGGCATTATTTTAAAGTTTAATATGTTGGTAATGACTAGTTAGTTGCCTCTTATTTCTAAAGTGAGCCGTGTTTTAGTTATCTACAGATATACGGATCCAAAGTTTTCTTTATTTAGAACTCATAACTTTATGGGAAGGATTTCCCTTTGGGGCAAAAGTTGTTGCTGGTTTGATCATGTGGTTTTGTGTGGTTCACATTTGCACGAATTGGAGCGTGATTCCACATTGTTTGAGGTGTTCGATTGTATAGTTGAAGATTTTGTCAAGAACAAGTCCTGATACATTATTGTAATTAAAATTAAATCTTAATCGCATTATGTATTCTAAAAGTTGATTATGATTATTTTATTTTTGTAGGAAACGTGCGCTGAATTTTTTGAGTCCATGGAAATTAATATTGCTATGGATTGCTGAAGGATTTGTAGAGAAAATTGCGCAAAAGAGTATAGAGAACTTTGCACACTGGAATATTTAATAGATCTAATATATATTATATTGCTCAATTTGTGCTTGAAAATAGCTGAAAACGCAATATTTTAATTTTGTAGAAAAAGCACATATTCTTAAAATTGAAAAAATTGATATGGACCTCGAAGGATTTGTACATAAAAATAGAGCAAAAAATATTAGAAGATAGTTGCATACTAGAATATCTAATTGAGTTAAGTTAGGAGCCTTGTATTAGTTGTCAAATGAAGATATGATGGTGGAGTTAAAACTTGATGTATTATGTGACACGTTTAAGAATGGACAAATAGTGAGTTTTTAATAGAGATCCAAGAGTAAGTTCTCTATCTCTCTATTTCCCTTTTCTTTTATTTTTATTTTAATACATGGTTAGCGATAATCATGTCAATGATGTTCAGTTGCTATTGGAAATGTATGTTTAAAGTAGGAAAAAATAATTTTCTTTAATATTTATTTTAGTGTATTGTATTATGTTGCACTATACTGATATTTACTTTAAATAATGTCTAATTAAATTACTATCATATTCTTAAATTTAATTGAACCTATAATTAATGTTACATGTGCCTTAAAGTAAATTCGTGTTAAATATCGATATTGCTACGTAACATTATTCTTAATTTTATTAACACTTTTTGTAAGAGTTTAAAACGAGTCTATAATTATTGTGGCTTTATATGACCTCAAATTTGAATCAAGCAAAGAATAATGATATTCATATCACTTGCGGTGACCATCAATGTGATAGTGAGATAAATGTCATGTGGATTGGTGATCATTTGTGAAATGTGATAGTGAGATAAATGTCATGTGGATTGGTGATCATTTGTGATTATTAGGCTATTAAAATTAGATTTTAATTAGATTTTAATAAAATTTAATAAAACATGTAATAAATTAATTGTAATTTCATTTTAATCCAAACCTAAGAGGGGTACTAGGTAAACGAGGTTATCGGTAAAGAGAGGAAAAAACAAGGAGAGGAGAGAAACAGAAGTGATAAGCAATTAGGAAAATTGCAAAAGGGCCCCTGAAAAAGGTGTAAATATATCTAACCTTTAAATCTTGACAGTACCATCCTTAATCTTTCATACGTGTAGCTGGACAAGTCTCAATGAATTTAATTCGTGCAAACATAGTAAATAGAGCCCCCCTTCCACTACAGGGGGCTGTATACAGGGGCGCCGAGCTGGCACCCCGTGATAGGTGGGGGGCTGCTGTACAAGGGGCTTAATCCTAGTAAATAAGTACGTGACAAGCGCATGATGTAAAATTTGTTGTTAAAAGTACACATATGCCACTTTTAAAGAAATTATTATATATAAAAAAAACAATCTTCTTTCATATTGCACCACATTACTTACCACCTATAGATCTAAAAATTATCATTGTAAAATAAAGTGGTCTACCAAGAAGATTTTTTTTCCCATTCATAATAATTATACATATTTGTTGATCTCGAAAAATGATCCAAACACGTAACCAACAGAATACTTTCTCATTTTTGCATGTAGTAACACACCGTTAGTCGCTCGTAGCCTTTTTCACTGGGGGTGGAAGTAGGCACGAGCACTTCGACTATCAAGTTAGTAAGTTGATGGATTGGAGCTGGAATGTTCGGTGGTGGTGATCATCGGAACCCGATTTTTGGTGGTGATGTGTGTATGGACAAGGATAATGTTAAAAACTAGTGCTCCTTTTTCTCTTTTTAGGGACCAACCCATTCTTGGGTATTTATAATGAAAAGGGATAAGAGAAGAACCGTTAGATGTGGAGTACGCAGCTTTGAGTCTAGGGTGGACTGTTCTCTCGTAGGTGTCCGTCCGTTCATCCATAGGTAAGGCAGTTCATTTAATGTTCCCTAACACAATAATGTGTAACTTGACATTTTGGAGTCTACCATACATCCCAACAATCAGTCTTAAGGATTTGGTTCTTGAGATCTTTCCATAAAAGATCTCTTAGTACACAGGGTTGAAGTGGAAAGGTTGCGGCACGAGTGATAATTGCGTTTTGGGTGTCATCACTTCGGACTTAGTTTCAGTGAGTAATATTGATTAGTTTGTTGACATATGATTGATTATAACCTTAATGTTTTGATTATAACAAACAAGTTAATATTATTTCTAACAATTGATTTTGAGTGATGGTAGTTCAACGTTAAAATCAATCAAGCATTGGTAAAATCAATACATTATAAATCGGACTCGAAATGAAGAACAAAGTGAAAGTTAAGCATTCAAGTCAAATTATTCGAGACGATAGCGATTTGCATGCGACGATCGAATTGGAATTTAAAGATTCGCAAAAAATGCAAATCAAGATACAAGTCAAAAGAACGACAAAGTCAAGCCGATTAGACATTGTACAATCATATGTAAATGTAAAACATTGTAATATTTGGCAATGAATCGAGACGAGTTTAAGTTTTTATTTTACGATCGAAAAATCAAGATACAAAAATGTTTGCATAAAGATTATTTTTCAAAAGGTAAAAATCTCAAAACTCATATTTGAAAAATGTCACTTACATTGAAAAATATTTTCAAAACGTCTATCGAGCACTTACATTTGTTAAAAATTAAAATGAGGACGTTTGTTAAAAATTAAAACAGTCGTTCCGGACGTCCTTAAACATGCGTTTACTTTGTGCAAATTTACACCGCTCTACTTGCTTGCTTAATTATGTCTAGTAGTATTCTATTCA
>CAIGRB010092108.1:38458-51595 GCA_903798255.1 Fraxinus quadrangulata | reverse complement strand
TGGCCCCTAATAACAAAATTGATGTTACAAGAGGAAATTGAGGAAAATTAATGGCCAAGTCCCCAAGCACAACACTTCAATATGATAATGGACACATTCTTGCAGATATAGTCACGATCACTTCCATTTGAGAAGTAAATAGTAATGAGTTGGGATTTGAATTATTGTTGTATGATTTTGGTTAAGACAAACATATAGAGATAGAGTTTTTTGACACGTTTTTGAGTTTGAAGGTTTAATGATTTTCTAATATTTTTTGAACTTGGTTGGGGTTAATGATGTAACGAATTTCGAATTATTAACACTCATTACTTGGGATTGCTTTCAAATCTCAATAAATAATATTCTTGATCATGATATGCGGTGGTGCTTTTGTCATTTCCAACTTTTTTCTAAACAAGTGGTCCTATTCCCGGACCAATTGTGACTTTTCCAAAATAATATTGTGATATAAAAATAGATTTTTTAATGCAAATATCTACATGATAGGATTTGTGTAATTTTAATTTGTTGCAATTTTAGAAATCTTGTAATCGAGTTGAGATGATCTTACACTCCATCTTAAAAGGTCGACATGTTTGAGCTTTCAACCAATTTGAAATGTTCATTTGAGCCCGTTGATATTTTATTTTGGGGGAAGCTGCGGTTGAACTCTAATTCTAGAAATAAGTCAGGACCTCGATCTTCTCGATCTTTTAAATAAAGCCTTATGCTCCATATGCCTATTATTCTTGGGTCACTTTCTGGCGATTCCGATAAAGCTTATATATTTATTATTAATTTTTATATTTTAAGATGTAAATTTCAACACAAGGCGACAACATTAGAAAAGACTAGAAGGGGTCTACGTGGAGTTTTTTAGTTCCGATTCAATTCCGATATTCTTTGAAATCGATGATTTCATCCATCAAAATCAATTATTTAGTAATTCAGATGAATCAACGATTTTTTTCTCGTTACAATTCGCGAGTATTCTTAGTTGTATTTTCGAGTGTGTTATTTGTCATCGCGTTATCTCGCAATATTCCAATCTCAAAGAGTCTAAACAACCTAATGCTTTTAACCAAATCATGTCAATATTTACTTTTCTTATTTCCACTATTTTATTTAAATCTTTGAAAAGGAGAAAGGTGGCTGAACACGTAGTTGAGAATAATTGGGCTTCATTATAAATTATAATGTTCAGAAAATTAATTATCAAAACAAATTACAAATATAATTAAAAGCATTTGCTATATCTAGTCTATCTCGAATTTTATAAATAATTACTACCTTGTAAAATATAAAAACAACCATTTTACAGGTACACTATGTGTTACATTAAGTTTGACATTCTTTCAAGTGACAACAATCTACATTATTGATTTTATAATTTTAAACACATCCATCCCATCACTGATCAAATTTCTTCCACGTAGAAGAAGTGCCAAACTCCTTGTCTAGCTAGAACGTACATCTAGCTTTATTCATCTGAAAAATGTTCAATAGTCTTCCGACAAAAAAATGTTGAAGAAATTATTCTGAACGCACCAAAGCATGCTTGCTGTGTGCATTCAAAAGAGTGAAGGCTTAAAGGAGAGACTTGTTTTCCTTCTAATAAATTTTTGATATTTCGACTCCTTGCATATTCTTGTTTAGTAAATAGGGAGACGTCAATGTGTAATGTGTCGATGTATAAAAATGCGATGGTTTATGTTCATTTGCTAAATAGAGATGATATGTCAATATGTTAATAATATATTGAGAAGACAACTAAGGAACAATAGGTTCGATAGCGGATCTCAATTCAGCCAAAGTAGCTATGTTTAAGAACTTTATTTACAAGTAAATTCACTTATAAGTAAATAAGTAATTTTTTAATAAAATTTTCTTCTATCTACAAAACTAAAAATAAGTTACTTTCTAAAATAAATAGATTTTTTTTCTCTTTTTCTGAAACTTGTTTTAGAGAAAGCCGTAAAGTTATTTTGATACGCTCACGTGCTTGCTATTTTAATATTGCGTGTAAGATGAGGTTGATTCACCAAATTCTGCTTTTTAATTATAATTTAATAATCTTCCTATGCGTTGGGAATGTCCCAAAGTATACTTTTAACATTTTCTATTGAATTTAAAGAGAATCTCCAATGAGTTTTTCTATTTGATTTTTTTTTAAAAAACTTTTAAGTACTTCCTATTTGATGTTTTGAAGCATTTTCTATTTTGGGCCCTGCCTCCTGTACTCGGCGCCCCGTGATATGTTTCAGCCCCTCACCTATCAAGGGGCGCCAGCTCGACGCCCCTGTATACAGGCCTTATCCTTCTATTTTAGCATGGCTATAACTTTCGATTATAACATGAGCATTTTCAATGAGTTATTCTATTTGATTTTATTTTTATTTTTAAAAACTTTTAAGTACTTCCTATTTGATTTTTTGAAGCATTTCCTATTCGATTTTAGCATGGCTATAACTTTCGATTTTAACATTTCCCTTCATTTTTCTTATTAGCTTCGTAAAATCCTCCGTAAATCGATCTATTTGATTTTTTGAAGCATTTCCTATTCGATTTTAGCATGGCTATGACTTTCGATTTTAACATTTCCCTTCATTTTTCTTATTAGCTTCGTAAAATCCTCCGTAAATCGATCTATTTAATTTTCTTTTACTGCTTTAGCTTTATAACGACAACACATTTGGTACAATGAATAAAATTGGCGAATAAAAATAAGCGAAATATTTATTTGGATGTAAAGTATCAAATATGTCTCAATAAACTACTAATGTTTTGGTACTTAGGGTTGGTTTGTGGCATATATTGAGTGATAAATCAAGAAAAAAACGACAAAGTCACGTAGAAGAATCATTGAAATGCCACTTCATTAATTTTTTCCATAAAAAAGAATTATAATCAATCTATTCTTAATTGTTTAAGTACTTTCTGCATGCTCAATTTTCAATAATTTGTCAATTGGCATTAATTATCTTTAAATATGCATTTAATACGGCCCAATTTTTGTGTACATTTATCAATTAAATAATTTGCAGCTATTAATGGTGCACCTTTATGCCTAAAGTATGCCATTTTGCTTCTTTTTTTTTTTCAAACATTAACATCAGATAATATCAGATATTTAATATTTTTGTAAATTTTTCGTTGACTATGGGGTTTTTTTTTTATCTTTATTGCATTGTCAAGCAATTTGTAATTATTTTTTCTCTTCCAAATATCTTTGAAATAATATTATTTTTCTTTTAAATAAAATGATTCTTTTTTGAAAGTATTTTTTTTATCATTAAAATAAGCATTGTATATATTTCTAACTCTTTACTTATAAAAACTAATTCATTTTAAAAATTACTTCCTCCCTCCCATTTATATATAGGCTGATTTTGTTTTTCACACGGATTAAGAAATCTTATTTAATGTTATTGAAAAATCAATTTTTACCAAAAACATTCATAATTTACTCTTATTTAATTATCAATAATTAGTAATTAATTATTGTTAAAAGTAGTAAAGAAATTAAATGATTTAATTTTAAGAAGTATGTATCTTTATATTTGTATAATTTTAATATTAAATGGGAAAAAATGATTATAGTTAAACAAATTAAATAAGGGCATATTAGTAAATGAAAACAACATAACATTCTCAATAAAAAAAAATAAAAAATAAGACTATATAATTGTGACAAAAAAAATAAGAAAAGTGAATCTATATAAATGGGATTGAGGCGCTTTCTTAAAGCTTACCCTGACCGGACAAATGCCAATAGAAATTTGTGAATTTGCATGAAATAAAGAGAGGTGACTGGTGGATTATATAGGTGCACCTACACCTTCATAAATAATTACACTCACTTTCAAGCACATTTTGTGCCAGTGCAATTCCCATTACATCCCACGTCTCATGCACTCATCTCTTCACATTATTAACAATGGATTCCACTATCAATATACATAGAAGTTATAAATATATTCCTTTTTATTTAATTTTTATCATCATTTAGTTATAAAAATTCATGTAAATTTTAGATGGTAAGCGTTAAAGACACTTTGACGATATAAATAAGAGACTCACAGCTTGAAATCGAGACTATTTGAGATTTGTTAAAGGTGTTAAAAAGTACAAAATTTCGTAGCATAAAATGAAGGCTTCAATTTCATTTAAGTTGACCCTTTCGTGGGGGAAAGAGTGAGGTCTATCCCTTCCAACTTTTCCATATGGACAATGCCTATTTTAGTGTAATGGATGCAACACATTGGTGCGAGTTTTGTCAGTTGAAAACAACTCGTCATACTTTGAAGGGCGATTATTATTCTTTAGTTTCTGTTTGGATTACATTTTATTTAGCTATATTTTTCCTTTCAAGAAATGAGTGGTTGTTAAGTAAGTAATACTTCATATCTTAATGTGTGACTAAAATTTATATTTTAGTTTTAAAATTAAAATTTTAAGAGAAGAAAATGAAACCCAAACAAAGCTTAGCCCTTGTTCGAAATTGTCTTTTCTCAGAACCATTTTTTTTCCACTCATTTTAATCACATATTCTAAAAAATAAATTATTTTTTTCATAACTTTTCTTACTTCTTAACGATACATTCTTACAATAATAATAAAAAAAAAAATTACTTTTCAAGAAATCAACTTTGCAAAAGGGCATAGGTGAGAGGAAAAGGATTTTATAGTTCAAATAATAGACACCCTTCTAAAAAATGATTTTTCGTTTTGATATGTTTGATAAATAATACTAAATAATAATTATCTTTCTTCTTTACTACTATTGGAAATTTGAGTGAACGTTCGTATCATCTCACCAAACGTTCCAGAGGCAGAAGTATTTCTATAAGCATTTCTTGTTTTAGTTTTGCCAGCATAAAATTACGCAGTATGTTTTACTTCATTAAGTAGCAAATTATGCACCAAACATTTGGTAAATAAAGATAAAAGCTTAATATCCTGATATTGTGTGGTCTGACTGAGTTTGAATCTGTCTAAACCTCGTCTTTTTGTACCTTCTCTGCTCTCTCCTCTCTGTCTGTCAGTCCTCAGTGTTGGGTTTTTTTTTTTTTTTTTTTTCCCTCTTTACTAGCAGGGTATCACAACCCCTTCACACCCTCCAACATATAATAATATGGGATAGTCATACTACCTTCGTATATTTCATTTTTACTGCAAAAATCTGTCATCTCGACAACTTTGGTACACAATATCGAACACGACTAATTTATTGTATCTTCTTCAAATTCTATGTGATTCACCTTTCCCGTGCCAAAAGATAAAATTAGGGCCGAACTATTCTTCACCATCCTACATGATCCTCCTTTCCCAAGCGAATGATTTTTTTCTTTTTTTTTACAATACTGACAAATATTGTATAGTTGAAAAATGATCAATATACGAGCCAGCTTTGTTACTATATTTCCATCCACAAACCGAAAAGATGCTTTGGCTCTATGATATGTTCCAAGCCTCCTTACCCAAAATTGTGTCCCTCACTTCCATTTCACCATTCAACTTTCCCGCTCTCCCTCTCTCTCTTATCTCTCTATAAGTGTGTAAAAATTCTTTTCTACTGAAGGGTTTGTGTGGTTATTTCTCTAGTATTTATTTTCTCTTGAATTGATTTAGTTACATGATCAATACTTTTTCTTGGTGAGTGGGATTCCATTTTTCTTACTTTTTCTTTATTGCAATCTTAATAAAGAGGCAACTGTAGATCCGTATGGTGTTTCCTGGAAAAGTAACAAAGGGATGAATGACAGATTCAGCAGAATTATTAGCTCCAAGAAACCACCTTTAAATCCTCAAAATGTAAGTATTTTTTATTTATTTTTCTTATTTTCATTCTTTGATAAGCAATTATTTTGAGAGAACTTGATTATTTTTCATTTTCAGGACATGGTAGATTGTGAACTGTCATTTTGTACTGAAATGTTGGGTTCTTTATATCTTAAATGTGAATTGGCTTCTTTATTCTTATCCAAGAATTATTGATTTTTGACCCCCTCAATGTAAATGTAAGTGTACTTAAACTTCCTCAATCTGAATCTTTGCAGGGGAAGAAGATGGAATTGCAGAGAAGCGAATTACAGTCTGCAGAAAAAGCTCCTGGGAATTGGCGCCGGTCGATGAGAGAAAGAAAACTGGCCTTATTACAAGACGTAATCAAATTTCTAAGAAAAAAAGGTAAATTTTGATATATTTTCACTTTTATTCTCATTTTGTTGGTTTTTTTCCTTCGCATTTGCAGGTTGATAAGCTAAGGAAGGAGTTAAGCCATGAAGAAAATGTTCATAGAGCTTTGGAGAGGGCTTTCCATAGACCATTAGGATCTTTACCTCGGCTTCCTCCTTATCTTCCTCATAATGTTAGTATAATTCAACTCTATTCTAGATCTGTCACTTCTTCTTTACAAAGTAGTTGCTCACACGGTACAACGAACAAGATTTTATCTTTTTCTTCTTCTTAAATACTGTCCGCGATATCAAATATACACAGTTCTCGAAAATACTGGAAAATGTTAAATAAGAAAAATAAGTTCAAAACTTGTCAATCCTGTTCTTGAACATGCAGTCAAGATTTTTGGTTGGAATAGGCAGAAGGGACTAAAAAGGAATGGTCGGGAATTATTGTTAAAAGAAATGGGAAATGCTTGGGATTCTCGAAATGAGTCATTTTTTGAGTCAAGTCGATTCAGATTATTCCCGTTCATAAATTCGCAATATTCTACTTAATCAAATTAAATCAATTTTACATTGATTTTTGAATCTTCAAATTTATTTGTGTTCCCATAATTGATTAGAGAAGTAATCTTGTTATCTGCATTGTGATGTTTAGACATTGGAGCTTCTAGCCGAAGTAGCTGTATTGGAAGAAGAGGTAGTTCGGCTCGAAGAACAGGTCGTAAATTTTAGACAAGGACTATATCAGGAAGCTGTCTACATATCCTCCAAAAAGGGCGTGGAGGATTCACCGTTTTCATACACTGAGTCATCAATTGGAAGTTCTAGACGAAGCCACTCGAGATCCTTGTCCCAAAGTGAAGTCAATATGGCACAACCTTTAGCTTCTCTCGCAAGAAGTGCATCTACAAGAAAACAATTGCCTTCCCAAACCGTGTCAGAAGTCGCAAGGGATTCCTCTAACAGGGTATCAAATGAAAAACTAGCTTCTTGTAAACCAAATTTGCCCTTGGAATATGGATTAAGAAATGAGGACCGGTCGTGTCTCAATTATTCCAATGATAAACTATCTTCGGAAAAGAAAAGACCTGTAATAAATATCCCGGAAAAGAGACCTGCAACGAAGCCTGAACCAATAAGAAAAATTGCAAGTCCAAGGAAATTACAGGTACTTTCTCATTCTCAATGTGTGTTTTGTGTACCAAACATGCTATAAAGTCTTGGCCTATGGATTGACATTTGATTCCTTATGTTATTGTACTGTTTCAGTGTAGAATTGTGGAGCAAACACAAGAGAGTTCGTCTAGTTCATCCGATGACAGAGTGACAGATACAGAGAGCCCGGCTAACAAAATCTCAGAGGACATACTAAAGTGCTTGTCCAGCATTTTTCTAAGATTGAACAAACAGAAAGGGAAAACAACGGATTCTGAGTCTTTTTCTTCACTAGTATCTAGAGCATTTAGTAAAAATAACGTGGAATCAGATTTTCGAGATCCTTATTGTATATCTTCTGAATTTAAGAAGAGGGACATCGGCCCTTACAAACATCTTTGCACGATTGAAGCTGGCTCAGTAGATCTCAACCGCAAAACAAATGCATCATTTTTGATCCATAGACTAAAGTAAGGCCTGAGATAGCCATATTTATGGTTTTGAGAAGATGAAATCATATAGTACTAACTTTGTCCTACGAAAATTTCAGACTCCTCCTTGGCAAACTAGCATCCATCAAGTTAGAGGGTTTAACACATCAACAGAAGCTCGCCTTCTGGATAAACACCTACAATTCCTGCATAATGAATGTATGAAGTCTTATCTTTCACTCAAACTTTTTTCCAAGGATCATTTTTCTTGGACTTTAAACATTATCCCGGTGCTTAACAAAAGTTATTTAAGGATAGTAAATGTAGCTGCACTATTAATGTTTTGCAGGCATTTTTGGAGCATGGAATTCCCGACAATCCTGAAATGGTTGTAGCACTAATGCAAAAGGCAAGATTTCACTAATCACACCAATCCATATTTTCTCAACTTTGCTGAACGCTAATGGTTTGCTGATCATCTATAGTGTTTTCTGTTTGTTTGTAATGGAAAATTTCTGGTTATAGAGTACATTAAAACATATATTTGATGTCCACTATCGAAAAATGTTCCTGCCAATTCCAGTTGAAAACACACTTGATGATGAATAACATCAACTCCCAAGCTGATGTTAAGTTCACAATCCTACATGAACGTTAAAATTTGACAGCAATCTGCAAATTTTCTGAAACACTTTAGCCTTATTTAAGATCGTATGGAAATTCAATACTCTCAAATCACCTGGCTACTGAATTAAATTTTACCACTGCACATGAACTCCAGAATTTCCTGAAATTTGACCATGCTTCCTGCAGGCAACAATAACTGTTGGAGGACATTTGCTAAATGCAATTATGATTGAGCACTTCATCTTAAGATTACCATTTCATTTAAAATATGTAAGTTTTTTCACTGTTACTCCATAATTAAAGCTCTGTATATTTGCAAAATATTTTGTATAGTTTCAAGAATATACGTAAACTGCTAATCACTTTTATAGACATGCCAAAAATCTACGAAAAACGACGAAATGAAGGTTCGTAGCACATTCGGCTTAGAGTGGTCCGAACCATTGGTCACATTTGCACTCTCTTGTGGAAGTTGGTCCTCCCCTGCTGTAAGTCCACTATGCTGCTTGTTGAGTTAACATAGAAAGATCCTTCAGTTATTTACATGGAATAATAATTTTATGAAAACATGCTTTAAAATTCGATCCCAGCTTAATAAAAATTTTATTTTCACAGAAAGTGAAATAATTTTATAGAAAATGTGAAATGTAGATTCCCAAATAACACATATGATGTATGTATGAAACAGAAAACTATAAATATGTTGAGTTTGAACACTTTCTATAACTGTTTTAACTTTTCCAATATTATGCTGATATTGAACATATATATCCATTGCTACTTTTAATGGAAAAATTTATAAACATATATAAATTTTCTTGAATTAAGGTGAGGGTCTACAGTGCATCTCATATTGAAACCGAGTTGGAAACTGCGAAAAGAGACTATTTACAAGCAGCAGTTGGGATCTCATCAGAAAACATGTTAATAATTCCAAAATTACTAGACTGGTATCGACTCGACTTTGCAAAAGACCTGGATTCATTGCTTGACTGGGTTTGCCTACAGCTACCGGATGAACTCAGGAATCAGGCGGTAAAACGTCTTGAGAGAAGAGGAAAACAGCCTCTTTCTACTTTAGTACAGGTTATGCCGTATAATTTCAGTTTCAGGTACCTTTTATACCGATAAATATTTTTTATCCGAAACCTATAGTATTTGAACTTCTTAAGGAGCTTTTGTGGTAGGATTATATACTTACAGATAAAACACTACGCAAGTATTTATCATAAATCTACATTTTTGTTACTAATAGTAATAAATGAAAGTTGGGATGCTGATTCTTGATCCTTGCTAAGTACTTCAAAATGGTGATATCATTTGACAGGCTGACGTGTTTCATTAATCTTGTCTGTTCACTTGATTTACTCTCTTGAGTTGGAATTTTTCCATATGATGTGATAATGAAATGCAATGGGATCTCAGTAGAACCTCCCCACAACCGGTCACTTAGGATCTAGTTGTGGCAGCTAAGGATCTAGTTCTAATTTGTAAAGTAGCTCTAGCAATGAATTTAACAGAGTGATGACAAAATATTATTGGGAACGAGGCTTACTTTGTGTTTGTTTTCATCGGGAATCGCAGCTACCGGATGATGAAGACCATTGTTTCATTTTGGCTCAGATGTTTGAGAAGCAAAGTAAATTTCTTGAAAAGCCTCCCGATTATACAATAACAAACTAAATGTTACTCTCAATAATAGTTTGATATGCTCAATCGTGAAATGGGAGTCTTTGAATCTCAAATATCAACTTTCATAATGCGATAAAATACATTGTAAGCCAATTGCACAATGGAAACAAAAACGAACAAGATTACAGAACAATATCGCACAAAGCAAGAAACGGATTCTTATTGCATTTTAGGCTCAGAATAAATCATTGTACTCTTTTGTAGAAAGCAACAACCACAAACACCCAAATCCATAATCTAAACCACACCGGGTACTCAATGCCTCGAAGACAAACACACGGCCAAAACTGGACTGCCTCTCTCTCGCACGACCAACCACAAAGGCAACTAATCACAAAGATTAAAGGATCAAAACCAGTGGTTAAAATCTATCTCAAGATTCACTAAGAAAAAAGAGAAGAGAACAGAAGAACTCGAAGCACAAGGAATCGCCAGAAGCTTCCCAGACACGCGAAAGAGAGAGAGAATGAAAATTCACACCATGAATGACGCTCCAGCTGGTATATATAAAAGCCCATACTAAAAGCCAACAAATCAGCCCATTTATCAAATGGACTAGAGCAGCTCAAGTGGGTATTGGATTGGGCCGAGGTTTGGACCAGTTACTTTGAGTTATCGGGCAATGATCATTTAATTCTTTTCCAACAATATGGGCCAAGCCCAATGGTTTCATCATTGCCCATTTATTAGAAAACTAATGTCAATTATGACATCACATTTCAACAAATCTCCCCATTTATGCCAATGTTATAAACCATCAAAAAACATTAGTGTTTAATAACACCAACACCAAGAACTTCACCACCTGCAGAAAATATAAAATTTACGCAGAGTCAATTATTAGAATTTGTAAGCAAGATTTAAACTTGGTAAGAGGAAGTACCTTTGTTCTCATATCTGCGGGATTAAATTGTGTAGGAATTTTCTCAAGCAAAATAGATTCTTTATGAACTATATCTCTAATGAAATGCAACCTAACATCTATGTTTTTAGTCCTATCATGAAAAACGGGATTTTAACACAAATGAATAGTACTTTGACTATCACAATAAACCGCAACAGGACCATGCAATTCATTTAGTTCACTCAACAAGTCTTTTTAATATCATTAATATAACTCATTTTATGTCCAATCAACAACATATCATCAACATACAAAAGAAGGTAAACAATCACATCATTACTATACTTTTTTTTAAGAGAAAGAAAATGATCAAATGCACTTCTCATAAAGTCAATAGAAGACACATAATTGTCAAATCTAATATATCATTGCCTAAGTGCTTGTTTCAAACCATACAAAGATTTATTTAGCAAACAAACATGATTATGCTTTTTAGAATCAATAAAATCTTGAGATTGAACCATATAAATCGTTTCATCCAAGTCATCATGCAAGAAGATAGTTTTAACATCCATTTGTTATAGCTCTAAATCATATTGAGCAACCAAAGCAAGTATGACTTATAGTAGCATATTTCACAATTAGAAAGAAAATTTCATTATAATCAATACCACGTTTCTGTGTAAACCTCTTTGCAACAAGTCTAACTTTAAACCTAAGAGGTTTTTTAGAAGAAAGAATTACCCTCCTTAATACTACAAACCCACTTACAATCTACATAAGACTTATCTTTA
Source organism: Fraxinus quadrangulata (assembly GCA_903798255.1). Lineage (NCBI taxonomy): Eukaryota > Viridiplantae > Streptophyta > Magnoliopsida > Lamiales > Oleaceae > Fraxinus > Fraxinus quadrangulata. The sequence goes on along the minus strand of CAIGRB010092108.1, from coordinate 39,885 downwards.
GGTTTAGGAACTAATTTACAAGTATTATTCTTCACAAGGGATTTCATCTCTTCTTTCATAGCACCTAGCCATCCATTAGATTGTTGACAACCTAAAGCATTCTCATAAGATTTAGACTCCTTAAAAGCAAAATCTTGATATGACAAAATAGCAAAGGATTCATAATCACCCATCCTAATAGGTTCCCTAATCTCTCTCCTAGTTCTATCATGAGCAAGTTGATAATCACTTAGAGGATCAACTACATCACCTATTAAGTCATGTTCACCACCTTCAACCGACTCATGAGAACCAGTCACACCTTCACTCTCCTCATCAACCTCATTCTCAACTTATTCCTCCTCAACAAGTTTAGGAGAATGACTTAATTTCACTGGCATTCTAGTCTCTTCATCTACATCACTCTTATAGACATCACTAGAGACTCTCTTACTCAAACAAGACATATCGGCTTCATTAAATGTCACATTCCTACTAGTTATTATTTTAAAACATTTTTCATCTCTAGCCTAAAGTCGGTATCTTTTCACTCTCTCAGGATACCCCATGAAATACATTTCTGAGATTTAAGCTCCAACTTGTCTATACTTTAGTGAGAATATACAGCACACCCAAAGGTCCTCAAAATAGTGTAGTCAGATAATTTCCTTGGCCATACCTCTTCAGGTGTCTTACCATCCAAATTACTAGAAGGAGTCCTATTCATAATATAAACGGCTATCATAACAGCCTCACCCCAAAGGACTTTAGGAACTTCCGAACTAATCATCATGCATCTAACCTTATCCAATATAGACATATTCATTCTTTTAGCAACTCCATTTTGCTGAGGAGTATAAGGAATAGTTTTATGCTCGATGATCCCATCATCTCTACACAGTTGATCAAATTTAGAATTGCAAAATTTCAGACCATTGTCTGTTCTTAAAACTTTGATCTTTTTATCCATTTGATTTTCAATTAAAGTTTTCTAATTTTTAAACTTTTTCAAAAGTATCTGATTTTTGTTTCAAATGGTAAATCCATATTTTTCTTGAAAAATCATCAATCAGTGATAACAAATATTTGTTATCACCTTAAGTGGTAGTAGATGATGGGTCCACAAGTCAGAATGAATATACTCAAGGATAGATGCAGTCTTATGCTAACCAGTATTAAAATGAAGCATATGTTATTTTCCTAAAGTACAATACTCACAAAAAGGAACCTTAGAAATCACATCCTTACCAAATGCTCATCTCTTATTCAAAATATGCAAGCCCTTTTCACTCACATGAGTTAGCCTATTATGCCACTTCAGGGTAGCATCAATCGCAGCACTAGAAGACTCAGTAATGTGACTCTGAACTACACTGGCTCTAGTGACATAAATACCATTCCTCTTGGTACCTTTGAAAATAACTAAGGAACCCTTAATTACTTTCAAA
>CAIGRB010092108.1:26695-37551 GCA_903798255.1 Fraxinus quadrangulata | reverse complement strand
ATTATCATCTAAGTCCTTAGATATATCTATCTTAAAACTAAAGAACATCTCTAAAATGAAGAGTTTATTATGCAGATTCTTATACATATACTGTTTTTCTAATTCTTTCCACAAAGCCTGAGCTTTATCTTATTTATCAACTTTTCTTAACACTTGATCAGACAATTGAAGAATTATAGAAGTATAAGCAAGTTCATCAGATTCAAATTTTTGATCAACAGTCATAGTAGCAGGAAAATCACCAATTATAGCATTAACTCTTTCTGTTGAACCAGGACCCCTTTCATTTTTTGCTGCCAAGTGATGAAATCCCCTTTTCCATTCAAAACTCCAAGTTCAAACGTTGCAATTGTCATTTGAAGTTTTTAATCAACACAAAAGAAAGATTTGAGATCTCAGTTCCACAAAAAGAAAAGACAGTAAACAGATATTTCAGGCAACCAATTTAATATCATAAAAATCACAGTATAAATCAAATTTGGAAATGAGAATATCAGACTGAAAAGCAGAATAACAACTCAATGGGAAAAAACACAGTTAACAATGATGTTAAACAGTTTAAAAATTATAGTGAATAAAAAAAAAAGATCAATAGTATATTTAAACAGCCAACATTCACAAGGATTCACACAAAATTAAGCAGACTGAATATTAAACAGATTAATAATCAGAATTCTAACAATTTCAGGTGTTAGAATTCACCAGGATTCCATGAAATTCATGACCCTAGGTCAAGACTCAATTCTAACACCAAGAACCAATGATAATAGGGGAAATCAGGGGAAAACACACAGTGATCAAGATCTAATGACAAGGAAATAAGTAAATGGGATAGGAATTATATTACCAAACACGGTTCACCAAGAAACAGTATCAGGCAGTATCAATTATCAGCCCTCAGATAGCTCAAAGCCCTATCTCCAAGCATAATTCGCCAAGAATCAAGTTCCTCACAAGAAACACAAACAGAAAGAGGGATTAGTAGCCAAATCAGAGAAAAAACCAAAAGGGGAGAAAAATTAGAGTTTCTGTAATTCAATCGATTTTAGGGTATCATCTGGAAATCGATTTCCCAGTGATAAAACCATCAATCGAAGACTCAAGAACGCCTTACACGCGGTCTGATACACTTGTAAGGCCAATTGCACAACAGAAGCAAAAACGAACAAGATTACAGAACAATATCGTACATAGCAAGAAACAGATTCTTATTACATTTTGGGCTCAGAACAAATCATTGTACCCTTTTGTATAAAGCAATAGCCACAAACACCCAAATCCCTAATCTAAACCACACCGGTTACTCAATAGCTCGAAGACAAACATACGGCCAAAACCGGACTGCCTTTCTCTCGCACTACCAACCACAAAGGTAACTAATCACAAAGATTAAAGGATTAAAACCAGTAGTTAAAATCCATCTCAAGATTCACTAAGAAAAAAGAGAAGAGAACACAAAGAACTCGAAGCACAAGGAATCACCAGAAGCTTCCCAAAGACGCAAGAGAGAGAGAGAGAGAGAGAGAGAGAGAATGTGAAAATTCACACCATGAATGACGCTCCAACTGGTATATATAAAAGTCTAAGCTAAAATCCAACAAATCAACCCATTTATCAAACGGACCAGAGCAGCTCAAGTGGGTATTGGATTGAGCCGAGATTTGGACCAGTTGCTATGAGTTATTAGGCAATGGTCATTGAATTCTTTTCCAGCAATATGAGCCAAGCTCAATGGTTTCATCATTGCCCATTTATTAGAAAGCTAATGTCAATTATGGCATCACATTCCAACATTCATCAATGTATAAGGAGACACTATAAAAGGAGGACGATAATGCTCTGAAAATGTACATTACTTCAATAAATAACAAATTGACTTTCACATTACATGTAGCCAAGTAGGAGCAGAAAACTCAGTTGACCTTGTTAAAAGAAATAACTCAAATTCTTATATTTTGATCTATGTTTTGGTAATTAATTGATATGCAATTTATTTCTTAACATGTCCCTGTAAGATAATGGCTAGTTGAATCGACAATCTCAAAATTTGTGCGCTCATTTGAGTCTTATTTATATCAAATTGCTCATTTGAACTTCATGGACTCTAATATTATATTAAAATTTGAAATTTTATCTTAAATAGTTAACATTGTTAAGAGGAGTAATCAAGCCCTTATACTAGTCTATATTTTAGTAATTAACAAAATGTAGAATATATCCCTTAACAATACACTAGTACCAATTAATGTAAACGGGAAAGAAGAGAATAAGAAATGGGGAAGTTGGAAAAGATATACAAATACAAATTTTAAATCACTGAATATATGAAATCAGTTGTTTAAATTATTCAAATATAAATGTGCAATTTCTACCTAATATTCACAACAAGAATGAAAATTTGCCAAAGATTGAATTGAAATATTTCCTATCTTAAAAAACAAATAAATATTGCAAGAATAAGTGCACATTTTTGACCGTTTCTGTTTGACCGTTTTCAAGCTCAGAATAAGTGCACATTTTTGACAAGTCTCCATCACAATCTCCACCAACAGATCCTACTTGTGAGCCGGTTTGCCTTTTGTGATTTTTGCGTCTGAGGATACATGCACTAGATCAAATTTATAGGAAACGGTGTGTAGTCCTGTTGAATCGTGCATACTGTTATATAGATTACCAGTATGAGCAAAGAGAAAATGCGAAGCCGTTCACAAATGTTATTTACGGGCAAGAGAAGGCATCATCCTAGTGTGATTGTTTCACGAATTGATGTTCCAGTAACAAGCTAGCTTTTGGCCTCTCTGCTGGATTTCTTCGCAAGCAGCAACGCAAGAAATCCTTGCCATCAGCTGACAGTGTTTCAGGTATTGGTGGAGTCTCCTTTAGAACCTTGAATAAAGCTGCAGCCTGAAATAGATAAATCGAACAACATGAAATAAATTAGTGGATAAACAAAGATGAATATCCCGAGTTCATAAATTTTTAACTTGAGTGAACATCCTGAAAAGAAAAAGTGGACACAGTTATGCTGGAGGCCAGGAAAGCAAAACAAAAGGAGCAAAAATGTGGATGCTCAATATCCTGTGCTTACCCCTTCGTATTCATTCCATGGAGGCTTTCCATTCAGCATTTCAATTATAGTACAGCCCAAACTCCATATATCAACTGCTAGAGCAAGATCGGAACTAGCATCCTTCTGCATCGAGGACTGCAAGAGCTGTAAGAAATGGTATGATGTCAGTGAGATAAAATATCAATTAACAGGATAAACAACTTGAGCTTGTAACATAAATGTACCTCGGGGGCCATCCAATACGGACTTCCTTTTAATGACAGATTAACCACTTGCTCAGGTAGCTGTAAACCGAGATGAATGTTTTAAACTCAAACATGATATATCCAAAGAAAGTGACTGAAAACGAGGAAGTCGAACGTGAAAAGTGGTGAAATAATTGTAAAGCTAGAATGAATTCACAGAGCAGCATGGATGATCTAATGGTTTTGCATTTTAAGTTTGAGCAGAAAATCGAAATGCTAACTAAAACCATTTCCCTCATTTCTCCCACATATTGAACTTTTAAACATGCGAGCAGCTTCTATTACAATATGGCATAGAACTAAAAATTTATGGATGGGAAAAGGGTTACAATGCAATCGAAGTGGAAAATGCAGAAAAATGGACACAGACAAAATGATCTCGACCAATCATCAACTTATTTTACTGAACTCATTAGATAGACATAAATTCACACTTCCTAATTACATGATTTAGTAAAACACAGATAGAGAACTAAAAATTTACGGATGGGAAAAGGGTTACAATGCAATCGAAGTGGAAAATGCAGAAAAATGGACAGAAAAAATGATCTCGACCAATCATCAACTTATTTTACTGAACTCATTAGATAGACATAAATTCACACTTCCTAATTACAAGATTTAGTAAAACACAGAGAGAGAAGATATTAGGTATCCTGTCTTAATATTGGATTTCAAGAATACAAAGAAAAGTGCCTGAGAAAGGAAAAAAAGAGAGAAATTCATTTATAGGACCAAATATCTCAGTATATAAACATTCTCATGCATAATCGCATTATAATATATATCATAGGGCTCTTTAAGAAATATCGGTCATTTAATACTGATTGTTGGATCTCTGAAGTTCACTGTTAGTTTTTTGCCCTCGTCAATATTGAAATATATTTTGGAAGATCAAAACTCACATGTTTAGCCATCCCAAAATCTGCAAGCTTGACAACTCCATATGCATCGACAAGCAAATTAGCACATTTGATATCCCTAAAATAATTGATGTCATCAAACTTGGTCTGCTCAGAAATAATACTTCAGTAACTCTAGAACTATAAGAGAATTTAAACTCAGAATCTTAATTCTTAAGTATAATCCATCCACAGTCCACCTAAAGAAGTTAAGAAAAAAAGCTTCTTTGTAATCTTTTAGCTCGCCACGTACTACTGCTTCTATAGGCATATCAAGCCTGTCAACGTTACCTGTGTACGGTTTTCATATTGTGCAAGTAAGCCAACCCACAGAGAATATGGCGAGTAAAATTGCGTACAACAGATTCTGTAATTTGTCCACCATGGTCACGGATATATCTATTGATCGAACCAGGATGGACATATTCAAGATATATGTGGAATCGGTCACCAGCCTGGATAAACATAAACCAAGACTCTTATGAAAGCTTATATGCAGAGATGCCAAGCAGTTTCCAGAGTACCATTAAAGAAATTACTCACTATTTCACTACCATAGTACTGCACAATATTTGGGTGCTTTAGTTGGCTCAGTAATTTAATTTCCTGCAAATAGAAATAAGATATGAAAGCAAATTTCAGGAGAATATTTTCAAGAACCTACATATAGATAAAGGGAGAACTCGACTCGTGAGAAATAATTACTACAAAACTAAAACAACTTACATTATCATGACAAACTTGAATGGAAAATCACAGACGCCCACATCTGATAATTACATATATAGCAGGATCAAAGATGAATAAATATGTATTTTAAGGAATGGAGTGAGTGCATTATGTTTTTACCTTCTACATTTTTTTAAAAGTTTTAAACTTTAAGGAAACATTTCCTTACATATTATTCAACTGTTTTCTTCACCTGTTCGTCTTCCTTCTACCCTATAGAATTTTGGATATCTTGTTTCTGTTATACATTTCCTTCAATCCAGTAAGAAAGTTTTTTCAACATCCATCAATATATAAAATTTACATAAATTATATTAAGCTGGTTAGGTTATTACTAGAGTTCTGTCCATTTTCCAGGTTAGAGAACTGCAGGATATCATAAAAATATTTTAATTAACCATACCAACAATGATGCAACGAACTTGGCAGAAGGTTCAATCTGCATTTCATTAAATTTAATTACAGAATACTGGAATCTAAAAAAAAATAAAAAAGAGAAACACGTGAACTGGATGAAAACCTGCTCCAACTGTCTTAAACTCTCTGCAGATTTTGGGTCATCTTGTAAAACTTCAACTTCTTTCATGGCGCATAAAGCCCCGGTCTCTCTGTTCACAATAACACGTAAATCGTCTCTAGTACCACATGAAATCTTGAGAAAAAGTAATTATATAGAATTTGTGTACCTGTTGGAAGCTACATAAACACATCCAAATGTCCCACGCCCAAGAATCTTCCCTTTTTGCCATAGACTGTTAATGGGGATGAATTCATTTTTGGCTGCAACTGTTGAAATTGGAGGCTGGGAAGGCATGTTGGATCCTGGAGGAGGAGGTAAGGGATGTAAGGTGGCCTGAGCATTGGAGCCATTGTTAGGCAATGATGATTCATGTCTAAGAGGACTTGTTGCAGGACGGTGAGAACGTACATTTGAACTATTGGCGGGAGAATTATCAATAGGTGATGAAGTCTTCTCGAGTAGCATTTGATAAGAGAAGCCTAGGCCAAGATTTGCATCAGATAGAGGCACCTCTATTGCAGACCAAACTCAGAAAACACTGAAGTAAGACATGTAATAGGTTACCAAAAAAACACTGTTACCTCTTTCGGAGCTGAGTTTTTTGGGGCTTGAATAAGGACTAGATGGAGCACTAATGGGGCGATTAGTATTGTAGTTGTCAGAGAAGCTTCCTATACTATTTTCCTTTCTACATGACTTTCTAGATGACCGAGTTTCAGAGTGCTCTGCATTCCTTCCATCATCTTGGTTTGTTAATCTGCTGCGATCAGAGAATAAATGAACTCACAATAGACAGTTAATACTATGCCATGCTTAAGAAGCATCACTAAAGGCAAGAACAATTGCAGAGTTGAAGACAAGATTTAAATAAATAAATGTGTCTTCTCTATAGTTTAAGCTTTTAGACGAGTTGGCTAAAAGAGCAAAATATCATTAAAAAAACAATTGCAGCAGTCTGCTAACTATAAAAACAATAGAAGTCAAAAATAGATGTATGAACTACAAAAATAGAACGCGTCTTGAATATTGAAAACTAAAGAAAAGCAAAAGATGGCAATCCAATTAAATTTCAAATAACTCCAGTCAAAACCAAACAACAAAAATTGTTGACAGAAACACAGAACAAGAAGGGCTAATATTTCACAGTTCTGTTCATTGATAAGATCTTGGGAAAGCCCCTTCCAACTGGTTCAGATTGCCTAATTACCAGATTACTATGATACTGTAGATCCGGTGAGAATATAGGAAGGTTTGAGAGAATCGTGCTCCTTTCAAGTTTAGCTGACTCTATTGTTGCAAATTATTCCTAACTATGCTAAAGGACAATGCTCAGGTATGGATCTCCACTATCCCATCCTGAAGTATAGATGGATTACATTTAAACCACCAATTCTTGAACCACTTTGTAACCAGTATAATGTACCTAAAAGTGATGGAAATCTGATGGTTGTGACGTAGAAAAAGGGTGAATCTATGGAAGAATATATAAGATTGTTAATTAGAGAGGGCTTTAGATGTGCCAAATCTAGAATGGTTGAGACTCGGTAAGGAGATAATGAGGATAGAAGGAGCTCAGGCTTCACCAATATTGATCACTTTTCAGAGATGGATAAGGAGGGCTTACATTATCTGCACAATCATCATCATGCCTTGATCATTACAATGATCAAGGAACCTCTAAGGACATTCTTTTCTACATTACTTTTAGAGGGATGAAGATTAACCATATAAAACAGGAGGGTCAACACACTTTTGGTGGATAAATGGTGCAGCTAGAAGTTGGTAAACATACTCGTGTTATTGAGAACAGAGCCATGCACGATGATGATCATAGTGACTTTTTTGGTGGTCAAGCCCTTCAGCTTACAATGTTATAGTTAAGCATCTAGCCTTAAATCAGCTTCAATCAATGACACTGATGTTTCACTTGAAGATGAAATTTCTGACAAAATCTCTAATTAGGGAAGTACGGGGCTGCAGCTCGGTGGAGTCAAGTGAATTCTCTCAGTTAAGGACTATTTTCCCACTAAAACCTTAGGTTATTCATAGCACATATAAATTTTCCCTCTTGTCATTCTAATTGCAACATTATCAAATCAATTAACAGATACATGGACAGTGACTTAACTGAAATTAAAGTTTGGGGAAGGAAGCGTGAAGAGCCCCTTCTTAAGCTATAGCACTAGCGCGAAGGAAATTTTCAATTTTCTATTACTCATGATCCGATCATGATATTGAGGGAAGGGACCCTTTCTCTTAAGTTCAGCTACTGGCTACTATTTATATAAAATGTTGGATAAATTGGTGTATAAATTATATTCCAATTAACAAAAAACACGCACATATAAATATGAATAAAGTAAAGACTTATTATTGAAACAATGGTACGTATATAATAATGAGCAAATCACGACTTAATCAAACATAGAAAATGTAAAAATATGAAGGAGATAAAATGAAGCGAGATATGCAAATACAAATCTCCTTGAGATAGATTTCACCGGTGTTAACAGGATCAAAGTAGCCACCCGTCTCCCAAGATATAACGCTTCTTCCAAAATTAATAATAGTACAATATTAATTTTTACGGGCGAACCAACGTTTGACGGTACTCTTCTAAAATGGAAGATATAGAATACCAAATATCAAACACGAAACTCAAAAATAATATAAAAATTAATAGTGGCAAACCAACATTTGACAGTACTCTTCTAAAATGGAAGATATAGAATACCAAATATCAAACATGAAACTCAAAAATAATATAAAAATTATTTTGACATAATTTGGAGAAACAGAATAAAATGGAACTAAAGGTGTCTATTTATAGTTTTTCAAGTGATATTTTGAATGGGTGCATCTTTTAACATTGGCAGCACATTTTCACGTTATCGTGCACCTTTTGCAATTAAAGAGGCACCTATTGAAAACATATTCCAATTCACTATAAATAATACCAATTATTTGAAGATAAAAAAATGTTCAGTGAAGCTTGGTAAAATGAACATGGAAAATTATTTTGGGTACCTGTTAAATCCGTTGAGTCTGTCAATGGCATCAGCAGCACTCAACCCATCAGCTTGCTTCCTTTCTACTCCTTTCTCTATTTCTCTCTCCCTCTCTTCACCGCTACGGTGTTTTATTTCATGATTCAAACGCTGTATCACGTTCCCCAGCTGTAAATTAGGCAATGGCAGCGGCTGAGGGCACGGCGCACCAGAAACGGTCGGGGAGGCTGAGGATGATGACCTGGCGGGAGAATACAAGAGCTCAGCGTCATAATTATCCGACAGACGCTGCAACTTTTCGGCGGCTTTTGTGGTGTAGCGGCTCCGGACGAAGGGAAAAAGAAGCGATTTCAAAGAGTACTTGGATGATCCTGAAGCTCCACTGCCTCCTCCAGTGTCGATGAGGCTATTGTCATCACAAGGAGATTTGGATGAGGATGATTGCCACCAATGCATAATTACACTTCTCTCGTAATAATCATGACACGCATGGCTGCCTAGAGGCCTGAAAATTAGAACTTTTTATGGTTATTCAAGAAGGAGAAGAAACTTCAGGAGCAGGGAGGATGGGTTTGGGGGTATTGCTTCTTCCCTTTCTGCTGAGCTCAAAATGTCTTTTTAAAGTAAGACGAGTTTTTAAGATTTTCAAAGTCATGTGAAACAAGGTCTTCTCTCTATTACTCAGAACACTGATGCTAGTCAAACATGGCTGGGACAGGCCCCTAATTAAAATTTCAAGACAGCTGCCCCCACCTACATAAAACAGTTACACATAGGTCGACAGAACATACAGCACCATGAGATTCTGTCATTAGGCCCTTGTTTGACACCAATTTTTTTAGAAGAATTTGATTTAGAATAGTGATTGATAGAAGAATGTGTGGTTAAAAAGTAATGAGAATTTTTGGATTTATGTTTAATATTATTTTATTGATAAAATGTGTGGTTGAAATGAAAAAAGAGAAAAAAATGAGAATGAGAATGAAAAAAAAAAGGTGTCAAACAAGGGTTAGATTTTGCACAATAACAGCCAACGAAGTATTGTCAACATTGCACCTGTAATACATTTTCTCGTATACAAAGAGTGTAATTGCTTTCTAAAACAGAATACTCTAATCAAATATTAGAGATGCTTTCAACTCACTCTGTCTCTTCTGTGTTTATATATTAGCAAAACCTTAGAAATCTATTTTTTTAATGCCCACTTTCATTCCAAATTGCTTCAATTGGTGCAGGTTGTGAACAAAATTTGACACTGAAAAGTGGAGGAATATAAAAGTTTATAACTTTACATCAAAGTTATTATAGAAGAATTGTTGTTTAATGAAAGGAAGTGTCTTTTAAAAAAACATAAAATATTACATTCTATTTTTCATGGCTCTCACTAATTTGGTCTTTCTCCAAAGAAAACATTACATGGAAAATGTCCAAATTTTACGTACTATAGCATCCAATTCTTCAACCTTTAAAACGAAGCACTTATGTCATCAACTTTATACCTTCGAAGCATTTTGAGTTCCAAATAGATAGTCGCGTTTGTTAAAAAAATAAAATTTTATTAAAATTATCAAAATACACATTTTGTATTATAAAAATAAGGTAAAGATATAAGGGTAAACTAGGTTCTCCAACCTTTTATATAATCTAGTTATGATCTCCAACCTTCAAAAGTGAGATTTGGATCCCTAATTTAATTGAATATGTGAAGCTCGACAAACATAGTCAATTTGGACGTTAAAACGTATTATTTAAATTATTTATTTAAACTGAAATTTTTAATCTATTTTATTCCGTATTTCTTTATGCTTTCTTTTTTATATTTTTTATTAAATTGTTTTGATATTGGCAAACAACGGCGGGTACCTTGGATCTCCAGTCCTTCAATTATAGAAAGTCAATGCTCGAGATAAAGCTTTAAACTGCTAATTTGGTTAAATTGCAGCCGCCCCCCTTATTTTTACCTTCTTTTGCATTTCTACCCAACTTTTGTTTCTTCACATTCTTATACCCAATTTTTTATGAATTAACTATCGTTATTCCTAATGGGTAATGTTACACGTACCAAATGATTTATCGAATCTTTTACCGAATCGACAAGTGACGGCCCCCTATTGGAGGGGCGCGGTAAAAGATTAAGTAAATTATTATGTACAAATAGAATAATTCATTTCTAATTACTTTCATTGGGTGGAAACAGTTAATAAAAACATATGAAAGATTGGAGATGACATGCCAAGAAAATAAATTGAAGGTAAAAGTACAAATTTGGGTCAAGTTTGAGGATGACATTACTTGCTTCTTGATAAATAATATTGACGTGACTGAATCGAGTGATTGTTATATATGCAAGATGTTCTTGCCAACTATGAAAATGATATTACA
>CAIGRB010092108.1:0-22661 GCA_903798255.1 Fraxinus quadrangulata | reverse complement strand
TTGTTATCGGTCACAAATTAAAATTTTAAAAGTCACAATTTGTTCATCGGTCACAAATCACAAAATTTATAAGTCACACTACTTATTTTATGGTCACAAACATCACATTAATTGAACATATTATATTTAGGTCACAATTTATCAAATTATTGGTCATAATTTAAATATTTTTAGGTCACACAGCATGTATTGGTCACAGTTTATCTAATTCATTGGTCACATATTGATTATTGGTCATACAACAACCAAATTCTTGGTTACAATCAACCAAATCATTTGTGACCACCACACAATCGTTTGTCCGTGCCTCCTCCACCACCACCACCACTGCACCCACACCCACCCGCAACCGCCGTCGAACCCACGCAAGCACACTCGACCATCGCAATCGACGCACGCACACACACACCCAACCATCGCAAAACCGCAACCATCGTACCACTCACAAAATAAAAAAAAACGACAAAGATGTTGCAGCCCATAAAAACAACCCAAAAACTCCGATAAAGTAGCAGATCGGAAGAAGAAATAAAGTGGCACAGCGTCGCAACATCGCTGTAGTTCGTTGCTCTCAAAGCGAAGCTGCTATGGCAGCGGCGTGAGTGCCATGCAGATGTTGCCTCCGTCGAAAGTGTGTGGCAAAGAGAAAGAAGAGACGGAAGATAGAGGAGGAGATGGAAAAATGAATAGGGTTTGAGATTGAAATTTGGTGGGGTAGATGGAGGTAGGGTGAGTATATAGTATTAACAACTCATTACCACTGCATAATACTGGATCATGGTGGATGCAGTTTCATCTTTTTTCTACCTATATAAACACTCATCTGAACATTAGAAAAACATACAAAAAAAAAATAATAATAAAGTTGTATATTTCTATTGAAAGAATAATATTATACTCATTTTGTCATATTTTTTTGGAGTACACTTGATAATTTTGAAAATTAATTGTGATTGCTTCACAATTGATTTATTTGATCGTTGTATTATATAGGTGATTGTCCACAGAGATATCAGTAGTTATTGACATGCAATTTCGTTTTAGGACATCGTGTTGTCATGAAACTCGATCGGGCAATAAATTTTATTTCTACACTTTATTGTATTGCAACTAATAATATATCTAACAATCTTCACTACCTGTAAACGAGGGTTTTCCAATTTCTTTTTTAGCCTTTTGTAAAAACAGATTTTCTCTCTTGGTGGCCAGGGGTGCACAATTAACTCCCTGCAAGAGCCACGTCAACCTCTGTTAGTCCAGATACGCTATTTTTAAAATCATAAGTTAACGAGGGAGGAATGGAGTGCAACTTTTGAAAGTGAAGTGAGTATTTGAGTGTAATTTGAAGTTCAATGAGTAAAGTGTGACCCTACTTAAAGTTGGGTGAGGGTTGAAACTATTAACTCAAAATAATTTATTATGTAAATATGTAGTTGAAAATGAGTATATAAGAAAAAATATTTTGAAAGGATGAGAGACAAACTAGGATTAATGGTCAACTAAGTGCTAACCAAATTGTTGTAATGATACATTTGTACTTGAGACCATACCAACCTAAAACCTGAAGCGTGTCCGCAGGGTACGACACCAGATGTTTCTAAAATCCGTATTATAAAATCTTAAATTGTCGTAAGAAAATGAATAAAATGGACGATTAAACTAATTTACTTAGAATTCATTTGATGGAGGCTTCGTTCAAGATCAATTATATAATTAGATAATCAATTAAGGTCGTTAATTTTATTAGCCTAATTCGATAAGCTACAGAAGTAGAAAAAGAAAATATATAAGTAACAAATGAATTGGCTTTGAATTATATAAGTGATTATATTGTCATTGTAATTTTCTTTTATTACTCCAATGTTTGTTGCAAAAACAATTATAAATTTTGTATATTATCGTACTTATGTTCCCATCCTTTTTTGCCATACTCCGGGACCTTAGATTTCTCAAACTTCTCAAGAATAGGCATGAACACTTTGGAAACCATAACTACAATAGAATAGAATCAAGTACGCCACAAACCAGTACAATAAACCACACACATTGCCTGTAGCAACCCAAATTCCATAGCCTAACAAGAGAACTGTTTTACTTTTTAATTCATTCAAAAGTATTTTAAGCAAAGAAACTCTAGCTTCAGTTATAGCTACTAAGCTACATGTTCTGATTCTAGAGTATATGAAACTATAACATGTATTTGTGACTTTCAACTAATGCATGAATTACACAAAGTAAAAAGAGGAATTTGCACTCCATATCAATTTTTGGCTTTACATTTTAAAAAATGTTACTTTCTTAAAATCTTTGCAAGATTGTCATTTTAAGACATTTTGCCCCTCTAGAGAATTTAAATACCCTACACGTCTTTGAGTTGGCAACATGAAAAAGTTGTACAAAAAGTGAAAAAAAAAATGTAACAACCAATTAACTCACAATAGTACTTGAAAATTTTGAAGAAAAAAAAGTTGAAAAAACCAAATCCGGTTTCTCTCTCTCATTCAACATCTCTCCTATACCCTAAATTCACACTATTTTTTCTCTCATTCCAAATCTGAAAAGCCAACCGATGTCACGGACGAATATCTCCAATTCCAGCCATTTTGACGTTTAAATGTGAGTCGAAAAATTTGACAAATATTTCTCACGCAGCCACGCTGAACTGAAATATTCGGACTCCGACGAATACCTCCATTTCCGGTCATTTTGATACTTAAACGTAGGTCAAAAAGCTTGACAAACATTTCTCATGCAACCACGCTGAACTCAAATATCTCATTTGATTCGGATAAATTCGGGTGTATATATGGGAATTTAGTCTGACATTATAAAAGGATTGGTGTTGGCTTTGTCTTCTAGCTTCTTCATTGACACCAATTTTATTGTTAAGAAGGGGTTAAAGAAAGGCTAATGGGTGTTCATCAAGGTTATGGTTTCATATGCTTGTGTTGTGTATGTGCATGTGTGTTCATTTATCTCTGTCATTATAGAAGTCGAGAAATTGAACTTTTTGTGTTTCTTTACTATGCGAAAAATGCACTTTTAATTATGGACTAGAATTAGAAAAAAGGCACTTTTAATTACCAATATTTCATACATAACACAAATAAACATAACTATCTTTTAAGTGAAACTGTTTAATTTGTCAAAATGAAAGTTTAGATATGTGACTCATCTATCGAGAAGAACTGTCGTTCTCGACAGTTAGTTTCAGTTATTCTTGACAGATGACTAAATCTCGATAGATTAGTTGAGTCATATGTCGATATGAATTGTCGTTATCGATGGTTAAAGTCAGTATTTCTTGACAAATGACTACTTCTTGACAATCAATTTTACATTCATCTATTGACATGTCCAACTTTGGTTCATCTGAACATTATATGTGTGTTTTGCATTAACATATACGAATTATTATAATTCGACCTCTTTTACTTTCATGCTGTACCTTGTTCTTATAGATAACATTGTATTGATTTTAGGTAGTCGAGTCGATACTTAGATGTTGGTAGTCTATGTTATGTTATTATTTGGTATTTTGAATAACTAATACACCTCATACTACTTTTGCATAGGCGATGTTATTGACATACCGGTGGTTGCAACCATACTCATTGAAGGCAACTATTAACATAAAGAGGTCGCGATCGACACACATTCGATCTCCTACAGCATCTACCAAGACTCCATTCACCAAAAAGAGGAGAAACAGAGTCAAGAAATAGTATGGGGAAGTTTGTTAATACTATGTTAAATACGATTTGGAGGTTGTGTACTAAATGACCATAGTTGATTCCTTCCAAGAATTTGATTATAAACACGATTTGGTGGTTGTATATATCAGTGCTTATGTATTTCCGAGGATTTTCATTTCTCATATGCCGTGTTTGCTGGATGTAGGGTGGACGTTGTTATTTTTGTGTTATGGGAACTTATCATTTTATCATTCCTCGTTTTCTCTTTCATTTTTTACATTGTAAACATTTGAGACTTGCTCTTATTTTGGCAATCCTAGTGCTTTTATGCATGAAAATATTAGAGTAAGAAATACTAGCCCAAAAAAAGAATCGAAGAATGCTTCTTCCATTATCTATTTAGAAATCAATTAAGGAACAACTCTTTTGCAATCATGTAGCTTGTGACAATCTTTGGCCATTGCTTCTATGGAACAAATTTTATTTGTTTAGAGGATTGATTTCTCTTCATCTTTGACATATTTGTTGGTTTGTTTGATTGGCACATGACAAAATTGAATTGCTTAATTGAATTCTAATTATGAGAAGTTTAAATATCAAAATACCTGAGGATGATTGTTCTTCTTGTTCTAACTTATGTGACCTTTATTTCCATATCTGGTACACATATCATAAGTAAAACGAATAATATTAATAAAATTACTTAAATCATTTTCTTTATCTTGAATATTCCCTAGTAGTAAATGATACGTTTTTCATGCAAGTGCTACATTTAAGATAAAAAAAGTACTCCAATCATTGACTACCAACAAATAATAATGAAAATGTTATGATAAAATGGGACTCATGATTTGAGATTCACATTTTTCATAAATTATGGACGAAGTTTAGGGGATAAAGGTACACATAGACATTAAACCATCACACCAATTGTCATTCAAGCAATAACTTAAGTTGTGATTTGATGGTTGTGTACTAAATGACCAAAGTTGCTTCCCTCCAATAATTTGATTATAAATAGTATGGCATGGATTTCTCCTTCATCTTCATGTTTCGGCTGGAGATATATTCATGTTCGGGACTTTAAACTTCAATTCAATTAGAGTGTGGAGATCAAGAAGGCCAAGTCTGTCATTCAATCGTAACACAAGTCTGACTAGAGTGATACTTGTCGGAACTACGATTGAATTGGTTTTGTCCTCTCTCCACTTCAATTCGCCATCTACATGAACAAACTTCCTTCTCACATGTGACATGATGAATCTCAAATGATTACTCTACTTTAAAATTTAAGATTACAATGGTAAGAATTCTGTACAATCAATTTGTTGGCATTTAATAGCATGAAAGTGGCACATTCAAAATTTTAAATTCATACAATAACAAACAGTGAAATCGACAATTAAAATGTTTATCTCGACAGTTTTGAAACGTCAAATTCGACAATTGAACTGATGGGAAACATGTAATTTGTGTGTGATTAGAATAAATTCTTCATAACATTAAGTATGGTCATAAATATTATACTATCAAATGATAAAATCTTCTTCCCAAATAATTTGCATAGTAAATCATTAAAGAGGCAATTCTTCAAAACACTTATTGGAAGAAATTATTCAAAACATTAATGGTGATCATCAATTCCCAACTACAACATTTTAGCATTTTCCTAAATAAATAACTCAATATTTCATTAAACATGGAATCATTCACAACATTTTTAGAGGATATTGATATTTTTATTCCCAAAGATTTGAAAAACCAAACAAATTTCAAATAAATATGACAATGTTATATTTAACATTTCAAATGTAGTAATTTATAAGAAAAATATAAACAAATTCTAACATGCTAACCTCTCAAAATGAAAGTTGAATCTAATAGTAATTTCTTCTTGATGAAGGAATTGAGAAAATTGTAAAAACGTTAAGGATTGTTAATAGTAGAAGAAATTGGTTTATGCCCACTTTTCAAAATCATTTTTCTTTTTTTATATTAAAAAATTCATATTACTCAATATAATATACATACATCCAATTTTATTGTACACAAGTTAAATTATCACATCATAGTATTAATGGGCATTCAAATCATGCATTAATGAGCATTAAATGCTCCTAAAAAGGTATTACTAAGGCCAATTTGGACATTTCACACAAAAGTGACATTTTTAGCAATATTAGTAAAAGTGACAAACTTTTGTGTATTTTCAAATTTAGTGACGTCTATGAAAAATTTCCAAATTAAAAACATATGATGTTGTAGATTCTCTATTATCTTTGTAACTAGCATAACTGACATTTACATCTCCTTTCAATTTAATTCTCTCACTCTAACGTCTAAAATTAAATCAATGTTTGCAATACCCTTCAAATATCTCAAAATCCATTCAATGCTTCCCAATTTTGTACTCCTGGATTAGACATTTCCACTCAGTATGTCAACTGAATATGCAATATAGATCTCGTACACACCCTTGTATACATCAATGAGCCTATCACATTTGAATAGGGAACCTTATCCATATATCTAATCTCAACTTCAGTTTAGGACGCTACTCTTTACTTAGTATAAAATGGTTCGCAAATAAACAAATTTAGCATCTAGCAATGAAAACTTCTCAAGTATTTAATAACATATAGATGTTGTTTCAAGACCAATACAGAGTTAGGAAGTTTTGATTTTTAAGCATAGACAGTGGTCAAAGTCACTTGTTTTAAAACCTCAAATAACATAAAAGAATTAAATCTTTTATTACAATGTGTTAGGTAATTTCTTTAGACAATACACAAATTTTTGAGTAAACATACGTGATGAGACTTGTTTTTATCAACAAGCCATCGGGTTGACTCATATATGTAAGGATTTTTAATTGATCATGTGGGTTTATATGTAAATTATTGTGTATTAAATTAAAAACTATCAATTTGATTAAACCCGTTTAAAGTGATCTAATAATGTTTCGATATTTTGAGTTTTGAAACAACTAATTAAAGTGTTGACTTTATGTGTAGAAACCAAGTCCGTTTCTAATTTTATGATGAGCCGAATTAGGTTAACAGACTGTTTGTGTGTGTGTGTGGTCCCCTGATCATACATAATTGTTTATTATGTTCCAACTCCCGTCATAAAAGAGAAATTAAAAAAATATATGTTAATCTGGAAGACTAAAATCGCAGAATTTATTTATTGCATTAACCATGTCTGATTGAGGTATTTCTGCTTCGATTTACAAATTCTTGGTGATCCAACATGAAATATCATTATGACGGTAACAAGTTTTCCAAATAAATGGTATTAGAGCCTATTCATGTTGAATCATTGAGAATCGATTAATTTGATTTTTGTGATAATTTCATTGTTTTCAAATTTAGCGATTCCGAATTTATTTTTTTGTTAAATTTGAAAATTCTTCGGCATGTTTTCCTTAATTTCAGTTCTGTTAAAAAAAATCCAGTTGACGCGCCAACGCGCTGCCTAGGTGATATGCGCAACGACGAACGCTGCTTCAACTTTTGGGGGCGACACTTAAGATTCTTCATCCATAAACCTTTTTTTAAGGTTTTCGGATTTGGTGGATTTTGGGAAGAGGGCATGTGAAGGAAATTAGATATTTTCAGGCCCTTATTTGCAATTTCGAATTAAGGTTAGATTTGCAATTTTAAAATGAGTTTTTAATGTTTTAGTCCTTTAAGTTTAAAGTTTTAATGATTCAGCCCCTTAATGTTAAAATTTGTCCAAATTGGGCATTTAAAGTTTTGGATATAATAAGTCAGTCCCTGAAATTTGAAAATTAATTAATTTGCGACATTAAATTTCTAAATTTTGTAATTAAACACCTAAAAGTTTATAATTTGTTTAAATTGGCTCCTAAAGTTTTAAATAATTACTTATTGACCCCTAAAATTTTGAATAATTAAATTTTGATCTCTAGAGTTCTGGATTATTAACATTTAGGCCCCTAAAGTTTCAAAATATATTAAATATGCAAATTCTATAATTTTCTTTTTCAAAATTTGGTACAAATGACTCTTTTGAGATGTATAATAGTCGAAAGCAAATTAATTGAAATAACATGTTGTCAAAGCAACTTATCTTGTCGAAATTAATTAATTTAGAATATTAAAAAGTGTTTATGCGTGTGCTATTCATGCAAATATTTGATCGGCACAAAGGAATGTCAATATTTGGTCGAATTACACATAAACCTGTGGTGATAAACATGTGACGATTATTTGATTTAACGTGTGATCAATAAATCGATCCAAAGAAAAGTTTATTGATTGACATTTTTTTTATTGTCAATGTTTGATCACTACACCAAAAGTACCACTTACAAGTCAATATTTATGTCCAAAAACTAAATATTGAAGTTGTGTTATGTATCTTGTGATGGGCCCTACCATTATTTAAAATTATTATTTGCATATTAAGGATATTTATGTGAGTCGTTCCAATTAATCGTTCTCTAATTTAGTTTCAAGTTCTGCTGCTAATATCTCTGTTAGAATCGATTCAATACTTAATGGCAAAAATTTCAAGGCATGGCAAGAGAACATGATGATTGTTCTTGGAATCATGGACCTAGACCTAGTTTTATGGATCGATCAACCTATTGTACTTACTGATGACAAAAGGAAGATGGAAAATTGGGAACGATCGAACCGCATAAGTTTGTTGGTCATAAAGCGTGTTATTCTTGAAATATTTCGGGGCACAATGTCCAATAAGGTGACTACGGCTAAGGGTTTCTTTGAGAACCTTGAGAAGAGTTTTGTCAAGAATGAAAATGCTGAAACTAGTACATTTTTGGAAAGCTTTATCTCAATGAGGTATAAAGAGAAAGAAAACATAGGGGAGTACATTATGGCATTACTTAGAAACTAAAGGTACTCAAATTGGATTTATCTGAAGACTTGTTGATATACTTGGTTCTGATATCCCTTTCGACACAATTCAGTCAATTCAAGGTGAGTTACAATTGTTAAAAGTGCTCATGGTCCCTTAATGAGCTCATCTCACACTATGTCCAAGAAGAGAAAAGATTGAAGCATGATAAGAAGGAAAGTACTTATTTAGTCGCCGTCTCCAATGACAAAAGGAACTAGAAAAGGAAAAGTGATAAGAAAGTTGCGGGTACAACATTACAAAAGAAACAGCATAAGGACTAAACTAAGGGTGGTTGTTTCTTTAGTAGAACTGCAGGTCATAAGAAGAAGAACTGTACCAACTATCACGCATAGCGTGCCAAGAAATGTATTTTTCTTCATTTGGTTTGTTCTGAAGTTAATTTAACTTCAGTACCTAGACACATATGATTGATAGATTATGGTGGAACAACTCACATCAGTGTATCTATGCAAGGTTGTTTGAGTTGCTGAAAATCAAGTGATGGTAAAAGATACATTGTTGGGGACGACAAGACGGTAGAAGTAGAGGTAATAGGAAAATTTATATTATTGTTAAAGACTGAATTGTATTTGGATCTTAATGAAACATTTTTTGTACCGTCATTTAGACGGAACTTGATTTCCATTTCTGTTTTGGATAAATTCGATTATTCTTATTCATTTGGGAATGAAAAATTTAGTTTGTTTCATGATTCAAAATTGATTGGTTTCAATTCTTTACCAGGTTCTGATAATCTTTGTTTAGTTAATACAATTGCTTTTTTTAATGAATCTCGAGGTGTAAAATGGAACTTAATAGGCTATAATTCTGCCTCGTTGTGACATAAGAGATTAGGTTACATCTCCAAGAGCAGAATTGAGAGACTTGTGTCTAACGGAATTCTCGACCCCCTGACTTTATAGATTATGATATGTGTATAAAGGGAAAACAAACTAATAAATTGACATTCAAGCCAACAGGACTTTGGATGTCTTAGAACTTATACATACGGACATTTGTAGACCATTCCATACGGCTCATTGGAATGGTCAACAATATTTTATAACGTTCATAGATGATTTGTCTAGATATGATTATATATATCTCATTCATGAAAAATCACAACCGCTAGATGTGTTCAAAAACTATAAAACTGAAGTTGAGAACCAACTGGACAAAAGGATTAAAAGTGTCAGATCTTACAGTGATGGTGAATAATATAGCAGATATGCCGGTTCAACTGAACAACGTCCAAGACCATTTGCTAAATTTCTAGAGAAATGCGACATCGTCCCAGAGTACACAATATCGGGTTCGCCCACTTTGAATGATATTGTTGAAAGACGAAATAGAACGCTTAAGGACATGATAAAGAGTATGATTACTCATTCTACCTTGTCAGAATCACTCTGGGTTAAGCATTAAAGACTGCAGCGTATATACTCAACAGAGTTCCAACTAAGACCACTGATAAAACCCCTTATGAGTTTTGGATGGATAAGATGCCTAGTTTAAAGCACATACAGGTTTGAGGATGTCCAGCTGAGGCAATGCCTTATAGGCCAAATGAAAAGAAACTAGACGAAGGATTATCAGTTGCTATTTTTTTAGATATTCTGAAAGGTTCAGGGGTTACAAATTTTATGATGTCACAATTAGGACAATTTTCGAGATAGAAATGCTCAGTTCTTTGAGGATGTTGAGTTTGCCGGTGGGAGAAAAAGGGTTAGGAACTTTGTCTTTAATAATGAATACGTTGAAATTCTTTCAATTGCCATTGACAATTATCAGGATCAGGTTTCTGTTCCTGGCATTGTTCAAGAAGTAACTCCGGATCAAGACAATGTCATTGTTTGTCCCTCTGAAGGTCAACGGCTTGTTTCAAAAGAACAAACTCTACAGTCTCAGGAACCAATGTCATTAAGAAGATCCACTAGACAGAGAAGAAGTGTTGTTTCGGATGATTGCATTGTATTTCTCCAAGAACATAAAGTTGACATTGGAGTGGTGAAAGATGATCCGATTAACTTCCGTCATGTCATGGAAAGTTCTAACTCTCAAAAGTGGCTCGATTCATGAATGAAAAGATAAAGTCTATGAATGACAACAATGTGTAGGACCTCGTTCCAATGCCTGAAGATGCAAAACTCATTAGTTGCAAATGGATATTTAAGACAAAGAAATATTTGAAGGGTGATGTAGAGAGGTACAAGGCTCGTCTTGTCGCAAAGGACTTTATACAGAAAGAAGGCTTCGATTGTAAAAAGATTTTCTCTCCGATTTATTCGAAAGATTCTTTGAAAATTATAATGGCATTGGTAGCGCATTTCGATCTTGAGTTATATCAAATGGATGTTAAGACAGCGTTTCTCAATGGTGACATTGATGAATCGATCTATATGGTGCAACCAGAAAACTTTGTGTCTGGAGATCCAAAGAATATGGTTTGCAAATTAAAGAAATCCATCTATGGGCTCAAGCAAGCTTCCCGTCANATTCTTTGAAAATTATAATGGCATTGGTAGCGCATTTCGATCTTGAGTTATATCAAATGGATGTTAAGACAGCGTTTCTCAATGGTGACACTGATGAAATAATTTATATGGTGCAACTAGAAAACTTTGTATCGGATGATGTAAAGTAAATTGTTTGTAAATTTAAAAAAATCCATTTATGGACTCAATAGGCCTCTTGTCAATGGTATTACAAGTTTCATCAAGTGATCATCTCATATCATTTTTAGATGAATTTGATTGATGATTGTACATACCACAAGTTCAATGGGAGTAAGTATATTTTTCTGGATTTATATGTCGATAACATATTGTTTGCCAGCAACGATATAGGATTATTACACGAAAATAAGAGATTTTTAGTAAGGAATTTTGAGATGAAAGATCTTAGTGACGCCTCTTTTGTATTAGAAATTTAGATACACCGGGATCGTTCTTAGAGTATTCTTGGATTATTATAAAAGAGTTATATCGAAAAGGTACTTAAAATATTTGACATGCAAGATTGTAAACTAGGTGACACCCATGTGGCTGAAGGAGATAAGTTCAATTTAAGTCAATACCTCATAAATGACTTGAAAATTAAATAAATACAGAAGATTCCTTATTCTTCAGCAATATGGTATCTGATGTATGCTCAGGTTTGTACGCGTCCGGATATAGTGTACATTGTTGGGATGTTGAGGAGATATTTAAGTAATCCGGGAATGGATCATTAGAAAGCAGCCAAATGGATCATACTGTATTTATAGAGAACTAAAGACTATATGCTCACATATAGGAGATCAGATAATTTGGAGATCGTCGGTTATTCTGATTTCGATTTTTCAAGATACCAAGATAGTGAGAGATCCACGTTAGGCTATATCTACCTGCTTGCTAGATGCGCTATTTTCTGGAAGAGTGCTAAGCAGACACTCATTGCCACTTCCACCATGGCAGCAGAGTTTGTAGCGTGTTATGAGGTATCGAACAATGGAATATGGTTTGTAACTAGACTACGTATTGTGGACAATATAGAAAGACCGCTCAAATTATTTTGTGACAATAAATCAGTAGTATTATATTCCAATAATAACAGGAGCTCGACCAAGTCAAAACATATAGAAATCAAGTTCACAGCTGTTAAAGAAAGACTTCAGAGTGAACATGTGTCAATAGAGCATATCTTGGTTGCGGATCCGCTTACTAAGAAATGGATACCCAAAGTATTTCATGAGCACACTGCTCATATGGGTGTAATATCTCTTGAAGATATCTAGTTTCAGTGATAGTTTGTATTTTTATGCTTTTTATATTAGACATGTGTACTGTTATTTTGGATATGGTTTATGCTTAAAGTTATTTTCATTATAAAGTTTTTGGTTTATTATCTTTTAATTTGTTTGAAAATGATCTCACTAATGTATTAAGGTGGAAAAATTGAAAATAGACATGTTAAGATCACATCACATGTAATTTTCATACTACACATTCATGCTTGATCTATATCATTCAGTCATATCGATATACGTGACCATTGATGGGTTTGGTTACGATAAAAGTAGCGAAAGCCGTTTTGATCATATGTTGCTATGATTGATGGACCGGATTGTTTGGAATGCATTCGGTAATAATATTAAAATTCTGAGTACTCATAAGGTTATGTTTAATGCACAATTATAAGGTAATACATATAGTCCAAGTGGGAGATTGTAAGAATTTTTAATTGATCATGTGGGCCTGTATGTTCATTATTATGTATTAAATTAAAGGCTATCAATTTTGGTTAAACCAGTTTAAAGTGATCTAATCAAGTTTTAGTATTTTGAGAATTGAAGCATCTAATTAAAGTGTGGGCTTTACGTGTGGAGACCAGGTCCATTCCTAATTTCATAATGGGCATAATTAGTTAACAGATCATTAGTGTGTGTGTGTGTGTGTGTGGGCGCGCGCGCGCCTGTGCCTGTATATAGTTATGGTCCTAAGATCATACGTAATTGTTCATTCTGTTCTGACTCTCATCATCAAAGAGAAATAAAAAAACAACGTGTTGATCTAGAAAACTAAAACCCCATGATTCATTCATTGCATTAACCATGTTTAATTTATGTACGATTCCGCATCAGTTTAAAAATTCTTGATGATCCAACATGAAAGATTATTATGACGGTAACAAGTTTTCCCAACAATATAAATTTTCTCTTCAAGTTTCCCATGCAAAAAATGTTGTTTTAACATCAAGTTGTTCCATTTTCCAATTAAAGTGAGCTACTAAATTAAACATTACTCTAATGGTATTTCACACCTCGAAAGAAATTTTTTTAAGGATTAGTAAAGGCCTAACTCAATTGGTAAACCTATGTATCCATAGGTCTTCTTAAAGGGAAAAATACATAATACCATAGTTTCAAGACATACTTTCAAATTTAAGAAACTTGTGTAATTATTTCAAATGTGACCATCTAATAAAATTTTTGTGACATGTTTATTAATTAAATAAGTTAATGTAACAATAACATACAATTTATGATTTTAATTACGTACTAATCACAAATCACATAACGTCGGAATCAAAAACATAAAATATAGGTCACAATTATAAATTTAATCACAAATTACACATTTTTATAGATCACAATTTATATATCACTCATAAATTATCAAATTGACTGGCCATAGATTAGTTACCCAATTAACTGGTCACAAAATAACTCTTCATCTCCCTCACCTTACCCCCACTTGCTCCACCACTATTGTACCACCAAAATCGTGTCATCGCATTAGATCTACATCACATTAACAACAACCCAATGGTTTTTTATGGCATTTTCGGCCAAATTAGATGGCGTCGAAGTTGGTGTTGACAACTAAATATTGGAGAGAAAAATTGCCTTATCAATTCAGCAAAACAGGTTGTCTTATATAGCATTACAAAGCAATAGAAGATAAAAGAAATAAATAATCTGATAACCTAAAAATAATTAACCAAGAGGGGGGTGAATTGACTTTTTAAAACTTTTTTTTTTGAAAAATTAATCTAAATTCAAGTAAAGAAAGATTAAATAGATTAAGACAACTAATAAGCACAAATATGAAAGCGGTGAGTAAAAGGGAAGAGGGGATATAACAATATAATTGTGGAGGTTCGATCCAAAATAATTATCTACGTCCCCGTCACAAAGCTCTTTGGCACGAACAAGAGCTTTTCACCATATTGATTGATTTTTGGTGTAATCAAACCCTTTACAACGATTTCGATAATTTACAAACAAGAAACACCGATCTTTATACGATATTGAGATTTACGTAACATCAATATGACCCACATAACGACTTACTATTGAGCTTTCACGAGACCTTAGTACAACATACAAGTTTAGAGTAAATCATTTTACAATGAAACGTCTCTTTTAATTAATGATACAAATGAATTAAGTATTAAGAGAAACTAACACTTCAAGAATAACCATAAATGATAGTTCAAGTGTTAGATAAAAAATTTGATGAATATAATAATTAGAAATATGATTCAATCAATTAAAGTTTTTTAATGAAAATATGTAGAAGAAATGAATGCAAAAGAAAGCTGAAAGAATTCTCTCAAATAATATCTCACTTTGATACTCCTAAAAAATGTTGTAATAAATGCAAAGAGTAGAGATATTTATAGAGTTAAAATGTTAAAAAAATTGTGAGTTCGAATGACTCATCATGTGTCTTTCGTCCGGATGACCAATGTAGTCGTTTGTACAGTAAAAATCAGAGGTGGTCAAATTTTAGACCGTTGCGGACTTCCGATTGACCGCCTCCTCCGGTTGGTCAACGGTCCAACAATTTTGGTCTTTTTACGTTTTGACTCCATTTGTTCCGATTCAAAGGTTTTGAAAGACATGGTCTTTTAGAAAGTATTTTTTAACTAACTTGCGAGATAAAAGATGTTTTTTAAAGTTCAAATATCATTTTTAAAAGTCATTTTTACACTTGAATGACTTTTAATGGACAAAATTATTTTTAATACATAGAAGCTTGTCCTCTTTCATGAGTCCGATTTATGAAGATAGCTTTTAATCTTTCGAAGACCATTTATCAATCTTTCATAGTATCCTTTGAAAAACTATAATCATATTCATTTTGTTAGTAAACAAGATTAACTTATTTGTTCTAATAAAAACTTTAAGGTTTAATTAACCATAGATCAATAATTCCCGCCCCTTTTAATTATGACAAGCAAGATAATTTGCAAAATAATATTGAACAATTGATAAGAAATATAAATCTTAAATTTTCCATGTAATAAATAGATTTCCCCTATTATTTACAAACCAACAACCATTCACTTTAAAGCATATGTTTATCAAGGCAAGTATTAATCACATCCACCTATCATCACATGCTCATCAATCATATCATCTCATATATTTTCTCATTTTGTCGTAAGCAAAAAATATATAGCATTTAAAATCAAAACACAACCATAGAAAACAATAGAAGATTTTCCCTTAAGTTAACACATTAAACATAATCAAAAGGTTCAAAATAGTGGATATCGCATACATAAGCAAGTCAAAACACAAGTTTACGAAAAGTAAAGATACAAAGAGGTTAGATCAATAGAGAAGAAAAAGAAAAGTAAGAAATTAGTGAAAAATGGTTTGAAGGGTATAAAAATTGGAAATCATAACAGTCCAATCGACCGGACCTTTTTTTTTTTTTGGTTTTTTTTTATTAACACAATAATAAACTAAATATATAGTAAATAGTAAAAAAAAATTCAAGTAAGAACTCATAGTATGAATTTAATTTAGCCATGTCTTTCGTACTCATCAATAATGCCAAAATATCTTCGAATATGTGAGAAACGATCAAACGCTAGAGGTTTAGTGAAAATGTCGGTCAATTGATTTTCCGTATTTATAAATTCCAATACAATATCTCATTTTTGTGCATTTCACTTTCTTAATTTACTGCCTCAACCATAATCGTGTAGAACTTCCTCAATTTTTATTATTAAAAGTTCTCTTTGATCAACTTACAAAGCTTGGTATTCTAAATAAGTCCTCCGTTCGTCCATCGCCAACTTGAAAGCCTTGTGGCAGCGAGAAAATACATGAATGCCACTTAAACATTTGACGGTGAGTAGTCTACGTTATTGAAGTTACTTCAAGTACAATTACTATTATCCATTCTTAGAATAATGTTATACAGTACCACTAGTGTTTAACGCTAGTTTAAGTGGCACACTAATGATATTAAATGCCAGATTCAATTAAATAAATTACATAATTTCACTTCCATATAACTTAGTGTTAGATAACATTGTTTTTATCCTTATAGTGTGAACTCTCATTTTAAATGCTTCGGCAGTTTAAATCATTCAATGTTACTCAACCAACCCCGTCTCACCCTACCAATTCAATGCTCACATCAATTACAATAAATCTAATATCCAAATTAATTCCAATAAGCTAAAAAAAATGGAAAATCAAAAGTTGATGGCATGTTGGAAAGAAAAAGTTGAATTCAATCAATGACCACACTATCCAACGGCGAGATTTTTGGGTTTTAATTGTCAACCACCATCATTTTCTTACTTTTTTCTGTTTCTTCGCCCATAAATAATGTTGTTAATAATGGCCTTTATAGTGATACTTACGAAACGCGTATTGACATTGTGTGTGTAATTATTGATTGTTTGTCATTATAATAAATATTTAAAAGGCAAGTTAATTGATAACCTCAGCCCTTTGACTCGTGTTGACACGAGCCGAGCCCTATACATGCTCACGAGTTAGCATTTTTTTCCTTCAAGAAATTAATAAAATAAGTAAAAAAAAAAATGAATTGAACCACAAGCTCTAAACAAGTCAGCTGATAGGCCTCAAGAGCTTGAACCGCTAGGCTCTGATCGTGGCTCATCTCAGTATGATCTCAAACGATTCATGGATCGAGTTGGAATGAGTTGAGCCTGCAACTGGCTCAATTCGTTTTCCAACCCTATCTCAGAATTTGGTGAGATGATAGTTTTAAATAAATACAGGAATCTAATCATTAGAAGTGATAAGGTTAGTCATCTTCAAGACCATCCTTGTGGCACCTATGGTTGGTTGACTGGAAATATTTGTACGTTTATAGTAAAAATAATGTTATTCAGCTTTATTAGTACTTAGCACTAGTTTATATAATAGTAAGATTACTGACTCATTATCTAATACATGAAATGCATTATAATTTTAGTGTATAACATGACATGATTGGTGCTGAGCAGCAATAAAATTTAACACTCCCTCCATCTCATTTATGTAGGTTGATTTTGTTTTTTTCACTCGGATTGTGAAATCTTATTTAGCGGCTGTCTGCTTCTACTTTTTCTCCAAATTTTAATCCATTTTCTTACCGTTGCCAGCCGCAATTGTTGGCCTTTCTCTCACACTTCAGCTCAGCAACTGTCCAAAAATTGCTTTTAATTTGGAGAAAAATTGTTGCCAGACAAGTCCTTAATATTATTAAAAAATATTTTTTGTCAAAAACTTTCCTAATTTACCTTTATTTAATTATCAACAACTAGTAGTATAACAAGGCAAATTAAATAAATGAACAAAACAAAATATTCTCAATAAAGAAACATGACTATATAATTGAGACAAGAAAAATAAGGAAAGTCAACATTTATAAATGGGACTGATGGAGTAGAAACTTATTGTAATCGGCTTTAACAAAATTCAAGAAAAAGAAGTATAACGTCAAAGTTGTCAGCTCATTAGAGTACAATCCATTTGTGAATATCAAAGATAGAGCGTGACACTATTTTTAACCATCAAACTAAACTAGACCAAATATTGGGAAGAACAAGTTGGACATCCCTCTCTATTCCTATAAGATAATTCTCCTTAAGAAAAATTTGGTACTTCCATCACGAATATAACTATTTAACTTGATTGATATAGAGTTAAATCTATTCTCCCACCTGTTTAACAACCGACCAAATTAACGGTCACCTAAAAATTTCTATGATCAAGAGAACAAGAGCAAGTTTCCTGCGTCAGGAACCAAATAGTATTCTATTTATTATTATATTGTGATAGTCTTAACTAGTGAAATGTCAAATGTGAAGTGTGAAGATTCACGAAGCTATTTATGATTACATGATCCGCGTGAAATGCGCCGAATGATAAAGTTGGCCAAAGATAGGCCCTATCCAGGGAACCAGGATTCCTTTTTTACACGATTCCCTGTCACTATATTATATATATCCAAAGACTAAACCAAGGAGGCGAACAGACAAAGGGAGTTAGAAAGATTCATTGTCGCCTTAATTCTTTCATTCTTTTCGTTTTTGTTAGTGCTGCAGTGTCTCAAACCCGGTACATGTCCAAGTTTATTACGTGTTTTTAGTTCACTAGCTTGTATATTCTCAGCTCTTTAGATCTGTCAATGTTTTTGCAGCTTAGAATGTCTAATGTATGAAGTGGGTTTGTGCAGATATTGAGATTTTGGGGTGCTCATTCTGTATAACTAGTACAATGGGGAAGACAGTTTCTGTCCTTTTGGTACTCTCTGTCATTTTGGCATTTTGGAGTGTTTTCCCTGTGAAGGCTGAGGATGCTTACAGATTCTATACATGGACTGTCACTTATGGAACAGCTTCTCCACTTGGTGTTCCTCAACAGGTTAGTTTAGTCATTTCAATTCTTGCAGAGTTTGTGTGTGTTTTTCCATAGATTGTATAGCATTGGACAGCATCAAAGAAGAGGAAAAAAGAGTTAAAAATGTTGTAAAGTGAGCTGTCTAACGTGTCTGTTAATGTGTACCAAACATTCCAAACGTTCATGGATTTCTGAGAGTTTGATGTTTGAATTTGAAGGTCATTCTGATCAATGGTCAATTTCCTGGTCCTAGACTTGATGTTGTGACAAATGATAATATAATCCTCAACCTCATCAATAAGTTGGACCAGCCTTTCCTCTTGACATGGTGAGCACTGAGTTTCATTCTCTTCAATGTGTGATTTTTCCTAATTTTTCTTTAATTTCCTTTTACATTGTAGAAATTGTTGATCAATGAACATTGTTTCTGAATTCGAGTAATTGGTTTCATTCATTTATCACTTATCATTTGAACCTTACACGAGTTTGATGTTGAGCTAATAGGAACGGAATCAAGCAGCGGAAGAACTCTTGGCAAGACGGGGTTTATGGGACAAATTGCCCGATTCCTCCAAACTCAAACTACACATACAAATTTCAAACTAAGGATCAAATTGGAACCTACACATATTTCCCATCAACTCTTATGCACAGAGCTGCGGGAGGTTATGGAGCACTCAATGTCTACCAAAGATCAGTCATTGCAGTTCCATATGCCAAACCTGCTGGAGATTTTAGTTTGCTTATTGGTGATTGGTACAAGGCTAACCATAAGGTGAGTGTTATATGCATTTATTGTCATGTACTCATTTTTGTATACAGAAATGAAGGTAGAGCGTTCCATCAAATATGTTCGGACTAATAATAGTGATTGAATTCATGTTTTTGAAACTCTGCTATGTTTTCCATAGTCGGATCATTCTCGAGTAAAGAAGAAGGGCTGCATCAAGTAGACAATTGACGTAAAACATTGTTAGAACTTAAAAGATATGAATCCTAGTTATAGTTGTGAAAGCCCAATTTACATGACATCTTCAAGTAGATCTAGCAGTAAACCAAAGGGAGTGATGGAAAGGATTTATATAGTCGACTCTAATTTATTAGAACAAAGCTTAGTTTGCTGCTCTTATGATGAAAATCTAATGTATTCCTAGGTGATCGCCTTCTTGAAACAGTGGAACCTCTTATTGAAGTGGAAAAACAGTAATTCATATTTAAATGCTTTTGTTCAAGTCTAATACTTTTTAGGCTAACTATACAAGTACCCATTAACATATCAATGTGTTGTAGGCTTTGCAGCAAACACTGGATTCAGGGAAGCCCCTGCCTTTTCCTGATGGCATCCTCATAAATGGTCAGACTCAGTTTTCCTTCAGCGGTGATCAAGGTCATTTTCAGAACCTTAGCATTTGGCCTTCAAGGTCATGTTTGATGCATTGTATTAGACAGCACATAACAGTAGAATAGACAAGATTTTAGCTCCTATTTTTTTTTTTTTTTGCTACCATTCAGTGCTATTCATATCCACCTTACCGAATATGAATCTTAAAAGCTACATATTCTTATCTTGATCCATATGTAGGTAAAATATACATGTTCAGGGTATCAAACATGGGCTTGTCAACCTCCTTTAATTTCAGAATTCAGGGACATAATATGAAATTAGTCGAAGTCGAAGGATCTAATGTCATGCAGAATATCTATGATTCTCTTGATGTTCATGTTGGTCAATCTGTGGCCGTCCTGGTCACCCTAGATCAGCCTCCGAAAGACTACTATATTGTTGCATCGACAAGGTTCACAAGGAAAGTTCTTACTGCCACAGCCGTGTTGCACTATACAAACTCTCGCAGTCCAGTTTCTGGACCAGTGCCTTCTGGCCCAACTTACCAATTGCACTGGTCTATGCGGCAAGCTAGAACCTACAGGTATATCCAAGAAAAATCTTATTCAAACTCACTCGCATGTACATATGCCTATTTATTGCAGCATCTAATTCCTTCATAGTTGGTAGAGTCTAGTCCTGTTGAGTACATCCATTAACGATACTATGAACATTGAATTGTGTCAGTTTTGTACACGTGATTTTGAAAATCCATCTTCACAAAAAACAGATTTGAAAAAAAACTGTAGCCACAATGATCATAATTCTTGAATAGCCTAATCTCCAAATGTTTGTGTTACAGATGGAACTTGACATCAAATGCAGCCAGACCTAACCCTCAAGGTTCTTTCCACTACGGAAAAATAACACCATCAAGAACTATTATTCTGGCTAATTCAGCTTCTATTATCAATGGCAAGCAGAGATATGCCGTGAACAGAGTCTCTCACATCAATGCTGACACGCCCCTGAAGCTTGCTGATTATTTCAAAATTCAAGGTGTTTTCAGCCTGAGTTCCATCCAGAGTTTACCCTCTGATGGTCCTCCATACCTAGCTACATCTGTAATGCCAGCTTCTCTCCACGAATTTATTGAAGTCGTTTTGCAGAATAATGAGAACACCATGCAGTCATGGCATCTTGATGGCTATGATTTCTGGGTTGTAGGGTAAGTCATAACATCATTAGATGCGATTCAGTGTCGCAGTTAGCTACCAAGTTTCTCTAATCATTCCATCTGCTTATAATGAATTACAGATTCGGGTCGGGACAGTGGATTAAAGACAGCAGAAAGAAATACAATCTTCACGACGCTCTCACCAGACACACAACACAGGTTCCTATCTTCACTATCATGTTATTGATTAAACCCTAATCCTATAATTTCAGGAGCAATAATGATAGAAAAGACTAACAAAACAAGCAAAGCACATATATATTTATAGTAGTTCACCTTCAATGTGATATCTACATTTCCACTCACTGCTGCAAGTTTTCCCTATGAAAAAGAAGCATACTTGCAAGTATTCCCTCACACCTCTCTTGCACACTATAACAGCCATCTAGTAAATGATTTACATAGTAGGAATGTTAACATGATCTTATATGAATGCCCATTATACCCCCGTAATACAAAAAGTATGCCTCGGTTGATCCAAGGGATAATACAAAATGATTAGTCTCGATGAAGTTGAACATTTTCTTTGAGAAAAAAATTATCAGCCATCCCATCCTTATGTATGTGCAAGGAATTTCTTGCAGGTTTATCCTAATTCATGGACTGCTATATTAGTGTCCTTGGATAACCAAGGTATGTGGAACATGAGGTCTGCAATGTGGGAGAGACAATACCTGGGACAGCAATTCTATCTGAGAGTGTTTAATCCAATTCCCAGTCTTGCAAACGAATATGATATACCTCCTAATGCATTACTCTGTGGCAAAGCTGTTGGACGACATTCATAATCTTATTATTTGTTGAGTTTAATGTTCTTCAGTCATTAGAGGTTGACTGTGGGCTCCTTAATTTGTATCTCAAGATATATTTGTCTAGTTAACTTAGTATAAATTCAACAAACTAAACCACGTTCCAATGAATTTGAGGTTGTTTTACGTGAATATTTGGCTGAATTCCAACCTTGTAAATCTGAAAAAGAATTCCATGACAGTAATTGGTCTCGAAATTATAATGCCAAGAATATTGCAAGTAGTTGTAATTGCACAGCAAAGAAACAATCCCGGGCATATCACCTTCCATGCTAGAATAAGCCCACATAGCACCCAATGGTGGTCGCTTCTCGACAAATTCAGGCAATATCGTGCCAATGGATACTAGACAGAAGCAGCTGCTAGACAGAAGAAAAGCCATTGATAAAGCCTATTAGGGTGGATGCGGTTCCGTTTGGAAGGTCTGTTTCATATTTTCTATTCAAATTATTTTATCCAGTTAAAACCAAATCAAACCATAATTTGCAGCTTGGTTTGGTTTTAATCCGCGATTTACATATTAACATTATAATAATATATTTAAAACAAGTTAATATATAAGTTTAAA
>CAIGRB010092065.1:0-15602 GCA_903798255.1 Fraxinus quadrangulata | reverse complement strand
CACGCTAAATTAAAATAAGGAATAAAATAAGTAGTCTGCGAAAAATCTAGCCCAAATCGGGTTAGAAATCATCTCCAAACATGCAATCGAAATATTACCAAAAATAGCAAAATTTAACTTAAAATAGTAATTCGGAAGGGAAAACGATGGAATTTGAGGTCGAAAACCGCAACACCGAGTGAAGCTATGTGACCTTCCTACATCAGTTTCTAATTCTCATGATCCAATGACAACTCTGGATTACATAGCAAAGCGAGGATAAGATAAGAAATATAGTGTTTCTTTCAAAATTATGGAGGCTAGGCTTTGAGGAAAGAGATAGTGCCCTCTTTTCTTGACCACGAACATATCCTCCTTTGAGCATCAAGAAAAATCTCACTCTTTTGTTTGTTTTCAAAGCAAAGTGACTCTGGAAAGTTGTAAAACTCTTAAATACTTTCAATGTGAAGATGAGTCTATTTGACAATATTAATATTTCTTTATAAAATATAATATTTTCATGTTTATTACTGTATCACAAAATATAATATGGACATGTTTATAAAATAACACTGGAAATTCTCGTTTCCCTCTCGCCATCAACATTTCATGTGTACAAACCCTAACCCTAACCCTAACCTGGTAATCCCTTCCAAACCGCCCGATTATACAACATCTCCAGATCTCTCATGGAAAAACTCATTGGCCTCATTGCTCTCCAGGGGAAAACAAGATGCACAGAGGAAAAAGATGAAAGGTTATGAATTCTTGAATCTCTTCAAGCTTCCCTAAAAAATTTCAGTCCACTTATTCTTTGCCCAAAATCCAAGAATCGATCTTTAGTTTTCGAATTAGAATTTCTTTCCTCTGATTCTTCTCTAGAGATTGATATTTGACCCTTTTCTTTGCAATAAACTATGTATTATTTATCACAAGAGCTCTCTTTAATTGTTAAATGAAGGTATGTATTTATAGGGTCAAGAATTAGGTCAAACTCCGTGCACTAAGTGATTTCCAAAAATTGATTGATTCAAAGAAGAAAACAAACTGAATTCTATACGTATTAGGGACTCAGTTGCAGCGAAATTCTGAGTGAAAATGATGGATTCATGGAGATTTCACCCGTTGAGAATCGGGACAAACAAAAAAGACGAGAAAATAAGAGCAATATAAAAAATAATGGATTACACAAGAACACAAGATTCACATACAAGAGGAAGAGAATTTCAATATGCTAAGAAACTAAAATTGTTTTACAAGATTTGATACCATCAATCTAAATCTTAACAATCCCCTCAAGTTTCTAATGTATACAAGAATGATCATATTGTTAGTTGAGCATATGAAGAGCTTGCACCATATGGAGTATATATAGAAGCCCACTCTTAGAGTTATGTACTAAGTAGAACACAAAAACACAGCCAAAATCAACTAGGAATCAAATTCTTCTCGTTAGGTGGCACTGCAGTGCCACACACCCAGTGCCCTAGTGTCACCAAAGGTGCTTTGGCGTAGGGTACCGGCGCACTGTCAAACATCTTCATGGGTGCCCATTACCTCTCCTCTTTAGCTCCTTTCGACACCTAGCCCATGCTTTCAAAACACTTCCTTATACATTCAAAACTCATTTCCCCAATCAAACTCTCAATCCATAATGAAATTTGATCTCTTATCTAACGGACTTCCAAACCAAAATTATCAAGGCTTCTTCCATGAGTCAAACTTTCAAATTACATGAAATTTGAGTTAAACCTAACAAACTCCACCTTGACACAAATTCCATAGCA
Organism: Fraxinus quadrangulata; assembly: GCA_903798255.1. NCBI lineage: Eukaryota > Viridiplantae > Streptophyta > Magnoliopsida > Lamiales > Oleaceae > Fraxinus > Fraxinus quadrangulata. Next base: position 13,836 of record CAIGRB010092065.1, on the reverse strand, counting down.
AAGAATTAAGTTTTTACTCTTTAAGTCATTCTCCATATCTTCCACCATGCCCATTCTAAGCACCATTAGCAACTGTGAACAAAATTTAAGCCCTGCTTACCAGCAAAATTACCTTAGGCCCCAAACCTACTTGAATCATCCCGTTCACTACCAATTCCAATTGAGTTACCAAACATGCTCAAATTATCCCCACAAGCAACATGATCAACAAGATTACAACTATCTCCACTTGAGCTATGGTAGGTTCTTTAATATCGTTGCTCAAATCACAATGAGAAACACGATCACTACCAACTCTAACCGAGTTGCCGTTTATCGAACCATGTGCTACAGCTACTTCCACGGTGACCATCAAACCTTCCAAAACATATAAGCAAGACTTTTTCTATCCCTTTAATACAACCCGACACCCTTACTAACTTTTAAAACTCCACATCCACTGGTATACCTGTACCATTTTGAATTAAAAGTACATAAAGAGATAATATTTATGTTTAATCCTAGAACTACCAAGTGTTTGACCAACCCATCAAACATCTTTATTCTGACCTTACTAATGAAATGTCTTGTATCTATTTTATATGAACAAACCAATCCCAATTAAAACACAAATGGAAAGTACAACCATATCAAGAATCCAATCCCCATCAAGTTTGGAGTGACCGTCAGAAATCACCAAAAGATCTGCATTACTGCAGTCTTCTTTTGCAATACTGGCATCAACGAAATTTCCTAGTTGTCCATTCTAATCTGTAATAGCAAACTTATTCCTATTTTGCCACTCATAGCAATCCTTCTTTATGTGCCCTTTGTTATTACAATACCAATAGACTTTTTCACTCTTGCTATCCTTGATTTTGTCACTTCCATGATCACATGTGTTGTTTTCTAGAATAACAAGACCCTTTACCTAGGCCTCGAATCTGACGACTAGATAGTTCATTTCTCCATAGAATAAAGCGCATCATAGACCTCGTCAATAGTGAGAGTATCCTAACTATAGAGAATAGTATCTCTAAAAGTTATATATGAAGACGACAGCAAATATAACAATATCAACCCTAAATTCTCTTTATCTTACTTGACCTCTATGGTCTCCAAATCAGCAACGATTTCATTAAACACCGATAGATGATTTTCCAAAAATTCACATTCTATCAAGCGATGAGAATATAGGCACTGCTTCAAGTATAACTTACTGGTCAAACTCTTTGTCATACAAAACTACTCTAATTTCAAGCACAATCTAGCAGCATTTTTTCGCTTTACCACGTCACGAAGAATTTGATTGAGAAGATAAAGATATATCTGTGATGGGGCTTTCTGGTCCTTACATTGCTTCTCCTTTACACTCATCATTATTGTGGGCATTCTATCTACCCCCCAACAGAAAATCATCAAAGTTTAATTGAGCAAGAACTGTTTACATCTTAATCTATCACAAAGAAAATCTACTATTGAAATCCAAAACTAGAATATCAAATTTCATAGTTGTCATCCCTGAAACAATTGACCTTATTCATACCTCGCTTTAACAACCAATTTGAACCTTCTAAGGTACCCCAGTGCCCGCGGCCTCTCTTCTTGCACTTCTTCCAAGGCCTTAACACCCCATCTCAAACCTCATGTTTCTGAAACACTTCATTATCCATTCCAAAGTCCTTTATCTAATCAAACTCTCAATTCATGATTAAATTTGATCCCTTATATATTCAGACTTCCAAACAACCATTACCTAGACTTCCTCCATGAATCAAACATCCAAATCATATAAAATTTGAGTCACAACCTAACAGCACCTAATTCAAAGGCCACATAACCCGAAGGCAACTAAAAGGTGAGTTACACGAGATTGCACCTCTCTTTTCAATGGATTTGTAAATCTGGAAAATTCGGGGTATTGGAAATAAGGATTTTTTTAATTGTCTTAAAAGTGTCATAAAGCGTTACCACATTGATATCCTTGCAATTCTTGAGTTTGGTAATGGAAAAAAAAAGTAGAAGTTTATTTGTCGAAAATGGCACTTTGAGTGTGTTATTAGCAACTGTACAGGAAAAATTTGAGTGCTATGGAACAACATATCAAAAGTCGCTTTGGTAGATAACGATCCACATACGATGCACCTCTTAGTGGAAAGAAACTGTATTCGCAGTCCTTCCTCTTGTCCATTGTTTATGCCAAGTATATTTATATGGAACAGAGAGCCTTGTGGAACCATTTTGCAATATTTATCATAGCACATTCGGGTCCCATGGATTGTTGGTGGAGACATTAATGTTATTTTAACGTACAAGGTTTAATACCAGCGACAGAGGTACTAAAGAATTTGATGAGATGATATTTAATTGTAGATTGCAAGATGCAGGTTTTACGGGTGGACATTCATAGGGAGCAATGGGCAAGTTTGAAAACAGTCTGATGGAGTCCTTGTTAACGAAGATGCAACTTAGAAATTTTAGAAAGACAAATTTTAAGCATTTTACATAAAATTCATACACAAACCCCAACTAATTTCTATCTCAATTCACTGAAGTTACCTTTTCTAAAATTATTTTCTATATGGAGCACTGTAGAAGAGAAGAAAATCTGAAAGACTAGGAGCTGGTGGTGGCAAGGTGATTATGCTGACGAAGAGTTGTATGTCTCATAACCATGTGGAAAGCCACCATCAGCGGCCACCTCAGGAGTGTCTACGGTGTGACTCGGCTAACATAAAGTCTTGCTACTATAGCAATTGGAGTCCCTGTGACGCCTATGAACCACTCTGTCATAGCTTTCAGCATTTTAAAACCTTCATGGCTGTCAAAAACTATTGCTAGCATTGTTTCCAAATAAAATATCACTTTGTTTTTTAAATGAAGCAACTTTAGAAGGGAATAAATATTCTTATATACACTCACAAACACATACACATATTTGTAAGCTTACTAAGCGTCTGTTTGCCGGCCATTTTGGTGAACAAAACCAATTTAAAGAACAATGGAAAATTATAAAAAAAAATGGAACTTGGTATGACACTCTGATTCCCTCTTTTTAAAATGTTACTTTACCTACTACTCTACATTTCCATTAATACCATCATTCCTCACTTCACCTAAACCCTCTATGTGCGTCTTTACGCAACGGTTGCTTGTGAAATTTCTTTTCCATACTTTCCATTTTTTTACTAGAATTTTCTTTTCATTATGTCAGACGTTGAGCATAATTGCATGTTTGAATTTTCAAAATATATATTCCTCTTGGTAAAACCGTCTATTTTACGTGTTCGAATTATCGACTTATTTGTCAAGTTTTGTATCGCTCAAAACCGTAAACATACAGCTAACAATCCAAAACGAAAAACAATGTTTTTATTTTAATGTCCAATAGTGAAACCGTAAGCATCTGCGTTGCAATATGCTAGCCTCAATATCACACTATCATAGTTCGTGCGCCATATAATCATGCAATTGGTCCCATGCAAATTTTGTAGCATGAACAGATGTCCGCTTCGTACATAAGGAAATTGAAATCTTGGTTCGTTTGAACGATGAAAATAGTCACGAACCATTTGATCGGAAATGCAATAATATCCAAGCCACGTTTCGATGTCCTCTTCGAGTTGTTGCATAACAACCACGTCGTCCAAAGTATCCGACACATCGGAGTTTGGTTGAAGGTTGTAGTGCCAGAAACAATATTGTGACATGTGTGCTTTCGAGAATGCAGAAAGAAAGTATTACTTTAGTGATCGAAAAAACTTGATTGTGGAGGGCGCTGCAAAAGGTGTCTTTGGTGTCGAGTAGCTTGATTTCAATGAATTGTTCTACGACCTACGCTTGTATATATATTGATAAGTAATAATGTTGTTCCCTCCGTGAAAAGACAATTGCAGGGAATCAATCTTGTTGTTAAATTTTTTGCATGACAATTGATTTCATATTATGAAAAGGTGATAGATATGATGGATCACCTTCTTATATTTCCCATGCCCAAGTACTAGTGTGATATAGAGGTGAAGATCATAACATGCACAAATAGTAAAATGATTTTGTAGTACGAGTATATATAAAAACCAATAGCAAAGGTTTGGCACAGTCTGACACAAAATTCATAATGCAACGGTAGGAAAAGATCCCAAAAGGAAGACGACGTGATGAACCGACTTTACATTCCTTGTAGTCATCATAGGACCACTTCAACCAACGCATTTTCGTCCCCTCGTCTTTTGCAGCCTTCCATATGTCTATGTTTCCATGAATGCCGAAAAATGATAAGGCGAACATGAAAAGATCACCAGTCCTATCAACAAGTCCAGTAGCATGGATCTCCATGATGCAGTCCTTGACCAAAAGATCGTTTGAACTATTTCTTTCAGTAAACGACTGCAGTTCTACGAATAGGTCAACCATTCGATCCACTGAAGTCGAGATCGCATGTGCTCCATTTTATTTTATTTTTTGCACTTTTCTAAACGGGATGTGAACTTACGTTTGCTACCACTATGCTTGCTCGATCATGACTAAGATGCAGTTGAATGGCCAATTTCCAGTTCATCACTGGACGAACTGCTTTCAAGAGATACTGCCAATCGATCAGCTACTTGGTCGGTGGTATTATCGTTGTGGATGTCGAATCCACGTCGTGACAACTTGGTCGGGGTGAAGGCATACTTGCTAGAATCAAAGGTATCACCAAACAGACGATTGTACAGATCGAAAATTTCTCCCACATCCTTATTTCTAAACCTCTCATACTTGGGGTTCCCCTGCGTAATAGAAACGGCAAAAACCATTGTTCATGTAAGTATTGGAAATACTCAACATTTACCATGTCGTACACACAAACGAGTGCACGACACAATACAATCCATGCTGCTTTCAGTGGTTCAATAAAACCAAAGCAATAAAATGACAGACTTAAAACCAAATTAGCATACATATGACCTCTCAAACATGCAACCATTTACTGTCAAAGAAATACAATTTTTGGGTACGAGGTTAACACTGACATTTTATACGATCGGATGCAATTTTCATTTTGGTGCTCGTTGCAGAATGTATACAGATCGTCAGGCAAAAGTGCACACACTATAGAAACATGACATTTAAACTAACAGTCCTATTAGCGTGAATTTACAAATCAGTTTATGGACAACAATTATTTTGATGACAGACGATGGGTGCAGAGATACATTTCTTTTTGTTCAACAGAACTGGCTACATACGGCAAACCAATGGGTAAGACGAATGTGCAGACAAGCAAAGAAAAAATTCATAACGCGAATGAATCTTTGTTTACCTTGATTTTATGATCCCACCACTCGTCATCAGACACCATGCGATTACCGATAGTTCGATCGTACTTCACACCTGTGTGATGCAGTAGTTCGAACAACAACTTGTGATCGAGCTGCATTTGCTGTAAGTGATTTTTCAATTGGGAGATTGTCCAATTTTTATTTGCCTTTTAGTTGAAAAGAAATAGAATGCGTCCTAGCCAAGCTTTGTGAAGCACTTACAGTGACGATGACCTTCTGCGATAGCCAAGTCACATGCAACTATAAAAATTTGATGCTCCTTTACTGTCCATTTCGCCATTCTATGTACTGGCTCCTTCGGTTGCAAATCCACGAGGTCTTCTCCTGGCAGGGCAAGATATATTATGAGTGCAAAAGGGAGTTTGGCTAGGTTAGAAAAACATACCTTTGGTGAATAATGATTCACATATATATAGGAGAAATGAAAATTGGTCAAGTAGGTTAGTGGGCCAGACCCAAGCCTAGACCCAAAAGTAGATTACTTGATTAAATAGGTTCAATCCAATTAAATAATTAATGTTGAGTCAGCCAATATGGGACATCCTTCATCATGTGTATGTCACGTAATTTATTGATATAACACGTAATGTTAATTAATAATTTAGCAGGAACTCAACTTCTCTTTAAATAGAGATGCTATTACAAGATCCATGTAATTCCTTCACTAACCCACTAACACAGTATTCCAATTTATTAGCACAAAATGATAATAAATATGCCATCCCATTTAGAAAAATATTCACTGCAAAAAAATGAAAGCCAAACGGAGATCCTTCTGTTGATAATCTTGGCTGTAGAAGATCAAGCCTCCTTCGTGGGCTATTAGCCATGACATGTGAGCATATGAGCATACACTTTCAGGACAAAAGACAAGAAATGGACCATCTACGAGCCTCCCAGTAGTAGATCAAAGTCAATGTAGGTCCAAAACGTTGAGAAACAAAAGAATTTGGCTCTACCATAATGGTGGACTACCATAAATTCGCGAGTTTAATTTCCTATTTTCAAGTTTATCTATCAGGAATAAATGTTGTGATTTAATGCATGATGCATTACAACCATTTGTCCTCTCTCAAGTGTCATTGCCTCTTAACCCTCTCTATAGTGTATATCCCTGATCAAGTTGAGTAAATCTATAAATATTTATGGGTTATGAGAGAGATTTCAAGAATGATTTAGGTCTTAAATTCATTTTCACCTTTTTTGGATCATACGAAAAACCCTTGGATTTTCTTGGTTGGTAGGTGCTGAGGAACAGATGAAATTCCAGGGCCGGTTCTGGCCCATGGCCTTGGGCCTCAGGGTATAAGAGGGCCTCAAAAAAATTTTGAAAGCCCAAAAATAATAACCATGGAATTTCCTCAATCTTCTTGCGTTAGATATATTATGGTAGTGCAAATAAAGTAGGGGTCTCCCTACCAATTATATCTTTTAATTTATTGCTGCTTTTGAATTTTTCTTTTTAAATATAAGATATTTTGGATAATAAATATTCGGCACCACCCCATACCTCACCGATTTTCAAAAACCTTTATATTATATTTCTTGAATACAAAAATTGATTATCAAACATATCATACAGGGAGTGAGTAATATAGGTATAATATTTCATATCATGAGAAACTATTTGATTCGGTCACGTTTGATGCTAATATGCTTGTAAAACAATTATGAGTAGGTGCCTTATGATTTTTATGATCAGCCCTGTAAAATTCCATGCACCACTAGGGCACATTGGTTTCTGATTCCCGCAATCACAACACATAACTCCAGAACTCTAGATTTCATACACACCCTCCAAAGTGTTGGAAATAACAACAACGGAGAGCAGAAGAAGATGAAGATGGCGACACAAAAAATGGCAACACAAAGTAGAAATAATCTCTCAATTTCACTTATGAGAACTTACATCTTTAATACGCCAATGAAATTCTGTCTCAATCCGAAGAAAAATCCTTCTATATACGCACTTCATACAGAAAATTTACAATAAAGTTTAACGTTTTCTAGAGTCGTTCTACTAATATCACCTCATTTGCTTTGTTTGGAATAATTTGACTCCAGATAGATATAAAATACTCTTAAATACACTCAGCATATAGATGACCTTCAACTATTTTATCTAAGTTTGAGATAGAAGTTATAATATCGACACTGTTAGAGTTAGAGTGTGATCCGAATTTTTTTTTGAAAATAACTGAGAGTTCTAATAAAAGTGCACATTAAGAAAAATTCTATTTGAAATATTATTGTAAAATCCTATTCAAGTTTACTTTGGCGAATTCTAGTTGAAGTTCAACTTGGAAGCTCAATTGAGAATTGGAATTTGTGTTAGACTTGAATAATACTTCGGAATGAAAAAAATTCTTTTAGAAAGCATTTGGACGGAAATAGGGCGTTAATCATTTGATTTCCCGCAAGTGTACGGGGATTGTGATCGAGTAATAAAATGATGAATAGAGTGTCGAACTCACGAGTACTATGTGTTAAAAAGTTAAAATTAATTGCAACTTTAATCGAATAGCAAATAAGTTGTGATTTTCCTATACTTATTCCTAAATTATCAATTAAGCTAGTAAAAGTAAGTAAATGTGTGTTTTTTTTTTTTTTAAATATGTGAGATGCATTGTTAAGATATTGAATCTCCCTTATTATTCTATTTTTAGTGTAGTAATTAAAGTGATAATTTGAAATCATTCATGTTGGTCAATGTTCCTAATTTAATTAAAAGCATCTCTCGATAGCGATCAATTATATTCCCCTTATGTGACACTTCTAATCTCGATGAAAGATGAAAATATGATAAATCCATTAATAAGTGTTAGAACGCCTATTGAAACCATATAGATGTATTTCTATCATTTATCAAACCTTACAATATTTATTATATTGTGCTTAAATCTTATTATATCTCTCTAATCATAAGATCTACTAACAATTCAATTGGTGATCAAATAATTAAAAAGAACGATAAAAACGATAATAAACATCCACAAATCAAACCAAATTAAAGTTAAAATAATAAATTAAAAATAAAAAATATCATAACAAGGGTTGACATCATCATAGCAATGTATAAAACTAGCTTAGCATATTGGAATTACAAAAAAATCATGTTAAATGTATAAAATATTATCCGTAATTGTGAATTCATGAATGAAGGAAGATGAATCTTTATATTCTTGAGTTTCTTCAAAGTAATCTTGACAAATCTTCAATTATTCTTTTAATTCATTGTCGAAAAATTCTAGATTTAATCTCCAATTGATGAGTTCTTGAATTTCTCATTTGAAATCTTCTCACAATATATGATTTTGTCTCTTTTATGATTGAAATTGATGGAATATTGTAGTATGAAATGTGTATTAGAGATGTATAATATGTATTCTATTGTTAAGTATTTGGGAGTAGAAAATTGGTTGAAATCACGTCCAAATTGGTTTCTAAAAAAGTTTCAATCGAATAAAGAAAGTTGCCTTCACGGGCTCATATTTTTGGTCTATGTACAATCGTCAGTATTTTGGTCATAATTTTCTCTCAAATTGAGACAATTCAAAGTAAGATGGAAAGCTAACTCAAAGAACAACAACTTTACTAGAAATAGAATTTTCCAGTTCGGATGTTTACTATGCCAAAAATTGGTTTCAATCTTTGACTAAAATGTGGAATATAACTTGTGTGATTGGAAATTGATTTGTCATAATAATTTAATCATATTTCATTCATTTTTTACTTCTAATCGTATCCAACTGTTTCCTAACAATTTTTGAAGTATCTTCTTGTTGTCTGAATCAGTTATTGGATATTTGCAATTGGGTCCTCAAACGTTTTTTCACCAATTTTCTCTTCTTTCATTAAACTCATCATTCAATTATTGAGTTTTACCTATATAACATAAAATATAACAATTTAAAATATATCTTGTCAAAAGAAATACCAAATATCGCTATTTTAAGCCCTGAATAAGTATATAAAAATACACTCATCAAACAGCCTCAAACTTAAACATTTGTTTATTCTCGAACAATAACCTAAATAACAACAAACAAGTAAGAATGTAAAAATATTTTGTTAGACAATCTAGCTTTTACCTTGAAATTTGAAGTCGTCGTATTAAATCTACAAACTATTTCAAAGTTACAATACCAAACTAATATCCACTCTTCCAATGCAAAACTGACGTGCCTATGTGAAGAACTAAATAAACAATCATATATTTACAAATTGCTTTCATTCCCGACTATCTATGGTCAAATATATTATTTCACCTCTCGTATGATTCACACATTACCAAACTTATTCTTTTTACTCTTTTCCAAGTGTGCAATCCAAAGTTGAATTTTTCATTATTATCATCACCTTCTCTAGTTTAGGTGAACCCTACTAATTGCAAGTCAACACATCAATAAACAAGAATTCTCCAATTCTTTGATTGCTTCAACCTCTAGAATTAGATTAGGTTAATAATCCATCATCAAAAGTCAAGTCTTTTCAATTAAGTTTTTAGGGCTTACTCAAGGTATTTGAAGCGTTTTTTTGTTTCATGCACCTGCTTTTCAAATTTTCTATTTTCTTTTTTTTTTTCACTATCTCTCCCTTAAACTCTCAAATATATGATTTAAAGACATTAAGTTGTAAATACCCTAGTCGGCTTAATAACTCCAGTCATAAAGGCTATGAAGAGATTTTTTTAAATATATTTTTCTACTTTGATTAGTGCAATGTCTCTTATTAAATATCTATCTAATCAAACCGACTTCTAACTCAAGACTTTCGCCCAATTTTATCCTCTTAATCCAAGACAATCCACACACAAATTTTTACACATGGAATCCTAGTTTACATCTGTATCTTGATACAATCATAAAATCATCCCTAAACTATACTAAATTTGGTTTTAAGGATAAAGAATTTAGCATGGTTTGGATATGGCATCTATGTCTGACAAAATCAACATATCAAACTTATGAATCAACTTATTTAATCGCAATGTCAAACTCAATTCTAGAGTGCATGTAATATCAAGTTTTGTAGAGTTAAGTATCAATCAATCTAGCATGCAACATATCCACCGTTTACATCCGTATCTTCCTGCGACTGTAAAATCACCTCTAAACTATGCTAAATTTGGTGTTAAGGATAATGAATTTAGTATGGTTTGGGTATGGCATCTATTTTTGACTAAATCAACCTATCAAGCTTATAAATCAACTCATTTCATCACAATGTCAAACTCAAATATAGTTTAAATATAATATCAAGTTTCACAGAGTTGAGCATCAATCAATCTAGCATTCAACATATCCATCATTTATAAATCAACACCAAATCTCAAATTTAATCATCATTGTCGACCAGACTATCTACCTCATACGAGCACACAACCTAAACAATATATAATGAAAAACAAACGCATGAAAAAATAAAAATTCAATGTTTTTCTCATCTCCAAATTTAAAATCGACAATGTCCACAATGTCTTGAAGTATAACTAAAAATATAAGAAAATGGGAAAGATGAGGTAGAAGGTACTCCTCGGAATTTGCTGTTGAACGTGGGAGAAGTTATTTGGCAATCCATCTCAAAGTGCAAGTTTTTATGCTCATTCTAATGTTTATATCCATTGTACGAGGAGAATAAAACAGTCAAAAGAGTCAAAATCAGTTCTTTATTATTATTGTTGTTGTTGTTGTTGTTGTTGTTATTATTATTATTATTATGCCTAGACTACAATTTCATGTTTCATGGTTATTTCAACTCCTTTTTTACTCAATTAATATTTTCTTTTAACTAGGCTAAGTATTAATGATGAAGATAACCCCCAAATTGGATTGAAATGTATCTATAACTAATGAAAGCTAATAATCAAAATAAATTTATTTGTAATGCAGTACAGAAAGCAGAATAAATAAAAGGAAAGTTGTTGGGCTGTCTTCTAATAAACTCTTAGTTTATAGTCTTTAGTTATACTCTATAGATGAATTGGTCATGGTGGTTCAAATAGGTGTCTTGAGTCCTTGCACTCCTTGCAATTTTCAACCTTACATTCTTTTTTTGACTTCCAGACTTTGAACTTTCCATTCTTCTCTCGACCATGGTTTCCTAGATTTTCAGATTTTGTCTCATTTGAGCCTTGTTGCACCTTTTTAGCAATATATTTGCACTTTTCCTTAGCCTTTTTGCTAGTCTCTTCATGTAATGGGTTCTCGATAGTAGTGTAGATCTTGAACGTCTCTTGGTTATCATCCACTCTCAATGTTAGTTTGCCACTTTCAAAGTCTATGATAGCTCGCTTGTTGTGCCCAATATAAGTAATGTTGCATTTCATGGCTCCTCTATATCTATGACAACAAAATTAATCGGGAATATGAACTTTCCATAGTTTGGTATTTGAGATGTAGCCTCAATCAGTGGGATGTTGACATGAAACTTCCTGAAGATGTCCAAGAACTTTGCAAATTGTTCTTCTAACTTCCTCTTTTGCAATCTCTGTAGGAAGAGTATTTGTTGAGCATATTCTCTAATAGGAGCGGTTACCTTAACCTTTGGATCCCATGATACATTTTCTTTCTCTGATTCTTTATTCTACTTAGATTTCACAAAGTGCTACTCAACCATTGCGTGTAATTTCTTTTTATTCACTACCAGCTGTCTTTCAACTGTAATTTTTGGAAGTTGACCTCCGTTGCCTGTAGTGATTGCATCAATCAGTTATTTCTCCATAACTCTCACAGCCATTACCTGCTATTCACAATTTGTCTCAGTGTTACTAGCAGTGCTCCTGGCTATCTTTTTTAGAGTACCTTAACTATTTGCCCCATCTGATTTTCTAAATTCTTAATGGCAGCTCTCTGAACTTGCAAAGTTTTATGTGTTCTTTGTATGTGATGTGTATAGATCTCCGCCAATTTAGCAATAAGATCTTCTAATGAAGACTTATTTTTTCGGTCAGCTAAAATCCTGGTGATGCAGTCTACTGTGGTGCCAATTGGGCTTGTTGAATGTTGCTCCACTGGAAACCTGGATGGTTTCTCCAGCTTGGGTAATATGTATTAGGATTTTGATTGCATTTTATCTTTGAAAATTTTGAGCAAAATTTAAATCCTTTATTGACTGGGTAAAATGAGGATCCACAGTGCAATGAGCACTTTCATGATTCCTTCCACAATGCTTGCATTTTGGTCCAACTATTGAATTGTACTCATGTGTTTCTTTTTGTACCAATGATCCTATCTGAGTTGATATTGCTATAAAAAAAATCAAATTCATGTACTCCAGCAACCTTTTTTCCACTTGCTCTTTCAGTAGGTCAAAATGCACTAGTGAACGTCAAGTCCTCCATGATTTGGTAGACCTGATCCAAAAAAATTTATGATAGAACCATAGCATATAAAATCTATGTTAGCCTTGCTACTTGGATTCAGACCAATGTAAAAATATTGCTCATGGAGCTACTTCTGTAATTCATGTTGTGGGCATTAATGGAGTAGACTCTTGTATCACTCCCAAGCTTCTAAATACCATTTGGAGTCCAACTATTGGAATATGGTAATCTCATCCCTGAGCTTAGCAATCATTTTTCGACGGAAAATATTTTCTAACTCAATTGGTTCCATATAGTGATACTCTGAGGTGGAAAAGTATCTAACAACTATTTGGCTGAGTCTTTCAATGTGTATAGGAAAAATCTCATTCTGATTGCTTCGCTTGAAAACCCCCGGATACTCAATTATTGGACACATGTCCAAGAATCTTGATATGTGAGCATTAGGAGTTCTCGGTTGCTTTCCTAAAGAACTATAAAGCATTCTAGAACATGTTTATGACATCCATCCGCAAATGAAAGTTCGCTAGGCCAAATGCCAGATAAACAATACTGGATTGGATTTCCACAATAGGTGGAACCATATATTCACCCATGAGCCTTGCATTCTCATCTAGTGTAGCTATGTTTGGAGTTACTGCATCCAAATTTGCCCCAATGACAATAGTATTCAAGTTACCCTCTACCATGTGTTCCTCTTTCTATTTTTGTTGTGCTTCCAATTGTTCTCTTCTTCGAAACCTAAATGTACGTTCAATCTCCGAATCAAATTGAGAAATATCACCGGGTCTCGAACTTTGCATACAAAGCCCTGAAAATGTAAGCAATGAGCATTGTAAAACGTTTCTAATGAAATAAACTATTTAATAAAGTAACAATATTTAGATTAAAGATAAAATTAACTAGAACTTATCAAAAATAATAATCCCCAACAATGGCGTCAAAAACTTGATCGCTTGATTTCTCGCAAGTGTATAGAATCGTGGTCAAATAATATAATGATGAATAGAGTGTCGAATCCAAGAGAACTATGTGTTTGATCGAGTTAAAATTAATTACAACTTTAATCGAATAATAATTTTCTATATTAATTCCTAAATTATCAATTAAATTATAAGCAAATGAATGTGTTTTCTTAAAATATGTGAGATGCATTGCTAAGATACCGAATCTTCCTTATTATTCTACTTTTAGTATAACAATTAAAGTGAC
>CAIGRB010092049.1:24593-48777 GCA_903798255.1 Fraxinus quadrangulata | reverse complement strand
TCTCTCTCTCTCTCTCCTCTTTCTTTCTTTCTGTTTTTTTCGGCAGTTTGCTGGGGTTTCACAAGGTGATATCCTTTTAAATTGCTTTTAGCCATGTATAATTGGTGTTATAGAGTATTTTATCAATGTCAATTTAGATAGATGGAACCTTTTTTCCTTCTACTTGATTCTTTACTGTGTCTTGAGTTTCTAAGACATTGAAGACTACTAAGTGCAATTTTTAAAGATTCCTTATGCCTGCGTATCCATTTCCATATTCATTTGCAATTTTCTCGAAACAGGAAAGTGAGAACGATTTTCTCTTTTTCAGGGCTATGGTGGTGCAGATGAAGCTAAAATGCTTCAGAGGCATTTGCGTGGGACATATACTAAGATTGGTGTGGGTGCAAATCGAGCTGCCATGGCCCATAGCTTTCTTGAACGATATGGTTACATGAATCTTCACAGCAATACGTGCTCTGAGAGGCTTTTATCCCATGAAAAAGTGAAAAATCATTCTAATTCAGGTCATATTGGTGCTGCAATCCTAGATGATGGAATGCAGGTACTGGGTTCCCTTTAGTTTCAGAAGATTGACGCCGGCATTCATGTCCAACATCTCCTATATATGGCTTATGACATGTTTAGTAGGGTGGATTAGAGAGCTATGGACAACATTAAGGAAGAAAAGAAGCTAAAATCTTGTTGATTATGCTTAATACTAAACAGCACTTGGATTTTTCTTTCGAAATGATTAATTCCTTAACTAGTATTCCGTCAAATTCTCTCTTGTTGGGGGGTGAATGGGGGTTTGAGGAGGAGGAGACTAGAACTTCCGCGGTTTTCTGCAATTTTGCTTATGAAAGCCTGTTAAACACAGATTCTTTGTAATTTCTTTTATTTTCAAGTTTTCTGACCTTCTCGGGTAGATCATTCATAAAAATTTAAATGTCTAACATAAGGTGGGATTTGACTTACTCATGTTTGTGAACTCTTCATATTTGGAAGACAGCATCTAAGTTTATGGCGTGACCTAGAGATTATAATGGTGAATGCAATGATGCCGTGGGGAAATAGTCAATTACTTCCACTTGGACCACTAAGGGAACCTTTGACTGCACTCAACCGAGCAGATATCATTGTCATCCATCACGCAGACTTGGTATGAAAAAGCTTACCCATCTAATCCTGTCTTTCATTCATTCCATTTCCCTTATGTTCATGGTATATGTGGTTGTAATATTTTTGTTGGCACGGCGCCTAGTTAAAATCAGATATACCATGGATTCTAATATGAATGAGTCTTACAGGTAGCAAAAAATGATATTGAAGCCCTTGAATCAACAATTCGAGAAGTTGAAAAGGTTCTTCCTGTATTCTTCACCAAAATGGCTCCGTCACACTTCTTGAAAGTTGGAAACATGTCAAGTAGAATCCCACTGAAGGTTGTAGATAATAAGAATGTATTATGTGTTTCTGGCATCGGATTTCCTGACTCCTTCATTCAGAGGATCGAGAAGGTTCCCTTTCTCTGTTTCCTTATATTAAGTGTATTTGTGCAGCTATTTGACTATCTTGAGATAAAAATTTGACACAAAAATTTGTTGGGTATTTTAAGCACCAAATTATTTTACAATTCTAATGGTGATAAACTCTTTGTAGATGGGACCAACAATTGTAGATCGGTTAGACTTCAGTGACCACTATTTATTTCAACTCGAGGTATCTTTGTCTCTATCATCATTTCTGTGCTATGAGGATATCGTGACTGAATTAATGTTCCATAAACCACGATTTAATTGCTTTTGTTTCATACCTTCCACTTTCTTCTGTGTTCATTGATGTTCTAGAAGTGTCAAATAACTTTTTAAGTTTCCTATGAAACTAGGATATTGACATGATAAGAGCAAGACTGGAAGAACTCGAATCCAAGTTCGCTGCTAAACCAGTTGTCATTGTAACTGAAAAGGTGAGTGGATCCTTGGCAATTTATTTCATCAAAAGCATCAACTTAAACAGTCTCTGTATAACGTTCGTTGCCTCTTTTGAAATATATTTCCTGTATAAATTGTAACCTGGTACTCACCGAAAGGGGTGAGGTTAACTTTTTTCCTGGGTGGGGCATCTTGTTTATGCAATGAATTCATAACCGAACGGATTAATCTTTTATCCTTTCAGGATTATGATCGAGCTCCAGATGTTCTTGAAAATTTGAAACCGTTTGATGTTTTGGTACTTTGTTGTAACTTGCAAATTCTGGCTCATAAGGGAAGCACGGAAGATAGCTTCAAAATGATCATCAAGCGGCATCTAAGGCAAGATGATCGGGTGTAAGATATTTCTAAAGCTTCAATTCGCATAGGTTTTTAGTACTTTCAATCCTTCCTTCTTCTGCTTCTACTTGTGCTTCAATGCCAACGTACTTCGGGATTTCATTATATTCTTATTGGTTACTAAAATCATTGTTATATTTCTTCCAAGTATGAACTTTGATGAGTAGACAAGATTTAAAATATTTACACTGCTTTAGAATTCATTGTTACCATCTATATGATGCTTATCTTATCTCATTTTAAATTTTTAATTCCATATTTGGATAGACAAGAATTTATGTAAGTTAAAATGGTGCTTTTACTCATACAAAGCCACTTCTCAGATGAAGAACCCAAACTACGAAAGGAGGAGACATCTCCGGAACCCATTACCCTAAGTCGATTATCTTATTTAGAATAATGACAGAATGAGACGTTGACACTTGCTTGTTATTGCTAGCATGAACATGAGGTAGGCTTCTTGAAAGTGCTAGTAAAGTGGCTATGGCTGCACTTTCCAAATCCGAGGGCTTTCGTGAGGGGTGCCCCATGGCATCATATGTTGCGGGTTATTGCCCATGCCTTTTTGTTTATAAAAATCCATTAATAAGTCATCGCGAGAAGGAGAAGGAGAAGGATAAGGAAGGGGAATCCCCGAGCGCTCTCCCTTCCATTTTAGTTATCCAACCATTATTTAAAATAAACGTCGATTCGTTAATTAATAAGATATATATATGTCGAGAGCATGATGTTGGAAGAAAATTTTATGTAACTTAGTGTAGACATGACTTACAATAATAAATTCATTATAGTTTGTAGTTTCTCTTTGACTTGTATACCGATATTGTGTGAAAAAACCCAAAAAACTTGGAATAGCATAAAACTTAAAAATGAGTCAATAATTCATGTGCTAACAAAATAGCATTAGGACCTCATCCAATCACTTCACTAGACTATGAACCAAATCAAATTTCCAATGAGTCCAAATTTGCGACATCAATCTCGAAATTACAGTGATGTGTCAAAATTTGATTGAAAAGACTGAATGCGTTAAAATAAGCACTACGTTGAATCTTATAGTAGATTATTTAACAATGAATAATGCATGTAATCTCGACTTCAAATTTATTAAAAGAGACTTATTTATTATTTGTCTTAGGAAGTTGTTTTTATCCTTTAATAAAATATATAATATCCATAACTCATTCACATTGAGGTTTGAAAACAAGATTGATTCCATGTGTGAATGTCACCTTCAAACATGGCTAAATACAAGAAATAGCATACAAATCTAAAGAAGCTAAAACTGAATTCAATTAAGCTTAAATCTGCTTATGCAAAAATAATTGATTAAATAACTTCCCACAATCCCTTTAAAAGCCAAACAAATTCGATTATTCCATCAACTTTCTGAGATAGAGAGGGAAAATTAATCATAATCTCTTTCATGGCTAATTTTTCTTGCTTTTTTCTCTTTTTCCTCGTCCTCTATTTCGCTAATTCTTATTCGAAAGCGCAGAGCGTGCCGGCAATGTACGTGTTTGGCGACTCCCTAGTCGACGTCGGTAACAACAAATACTTAGCGCTCTCCGTTTTTCAAGCGGATTTGCCTCACAACGGGGTCGACTATCCAGGCGGAATAGCCACGGGAAGGTTTTCTAATGGCAAGAATTCTGCAGATTTCTTAGGTAACTCTTCATGCATTAATGCCATGTTAACTAGTACTCGACCGAATTAGATGGACATACAGGACTATAAACAAGATTTTAACTCTTTTTTTCCCCCCTTATTATCGTCTTGTTTGACAGCTGAGAAGTTGGGTTTATCGACTGCGCCGCCATATCTTTCGCAGCCTAACGATGTTTTCGTGAAAGGTGTGAACTTTGCCTCGGGAGGAGCCGGAATCTTCAACGCCACAAATGATGACATCCTTGTAAGTGAATCGAACACACGATTTTCATATCTCGAGTCTAACGCTCTCCCAACTAAGATATCGCAGTACACGCGAAATCTAACTCGTTATATATATTTTTTATTTCAGAAGCAAACAATTCCATTGCCTGTCCAGCTAGGGTATTTCTCACTAGTGCATCAAGGGCTTGTGAAAAAACTGGGAACAGCCAATGCCCAAGAACACTTGTCAAAATCATTATTTCCAATCATAATCGGGAGCAACGATCTAATTAACTTCTCGAAATCCGGAAATACCCCTCAACAATTTGTTAATCTCATGGTCTCGTCACTCAAAGAGGTGCTCAAGGTAATGTAAATTTTCCCTTGACTGAATTTCGTTATTCAATACACGATTATTTATGACCCCTTTTTTTTTGCTGTTTTCAGACCATTTTCAATTTTCGAAAACATTGAAAAACACGTTTACTTACCTATAGAAAAGAATTTCCCAAAACGAGTTTAAAATTTACAAAAAAAAAGGGAAAACGCCAAAAGGTCGTTTTGGCTGTTTTCAGTTAAAACCAAGCCAAAGCTTCACTTTTTTTTTTTTTGAAAACAATTTTTCAAATGTTTTTATTTTTTTATTTTTTAAAACAAAATTTAAAAACCAAAAAAAAAAAAAAAAAAAACGCATTTTCAGCAATCTCAAACTGGACACTCAAAACACAAAAGAAAAAATGAATTCAAAACTCAACACTAAAAATTGAAACACGAAGAGAACAACCTCTTAATAGTTCAATTTTCACAACTTATAAGTAATTTTATGTATTCAGGGATTATATGGTCTAGGGGCACGTAAATTTTTGACCGTTGGGACAGCGCCAATTGGCTGCGCCCCAAAGCAAAGAGTTCAAAATACAAGTAATGAATGCAATGAAGAGCTGAATTCCTTGTCCAAAAAGTACAACCAAGGACTCCAAACAATGTTGCAAGACTTGAAATCGGAGCATAAGGACTTGCACTACTCCTATGTCGATGCATATAGTATCTTCACAAACTTCATTGACAATCCCGCAACTTATGGTATATGTCGCATTAAACTCATTGTCGAATAATGATTTTTCGAGTATTGTCTCGTTTTTCAGATTATGTTTATTTAATCTAAGAAACGGGTTCGTTTTTCCAGGTTTCAATGAGACTAAGGTTGCTTGTTGTGGATTAGGGAGATTGAGAGCCGTTGTTCCTTGCACGCCTATTTCCGATTATTGTTCCAACAGAAGTAATTATATTTTTTGGGACATATATCATCCTACACAAGCTACTGCTCGTACTTTTATTGATATTCTTTTCAGTGGTTCACATGTAACTCCCATTACTGTCCAGCAGTTGATTGCTATATAAAATGCACACAACAATATGTACACTACACTACACACGAAGTTTAAATTCATCAAATGTTCGAAATGTAATTCAATCTATATTTTCACTATTCGTATACCTTATTTTGGTTTGGTAAAATATATTTTATGGCGATGCCCACATACTGATGTGGTATGAGAACCTTACTTACAGTTTTCTCCAAATGTGAGAACCGTAAATAAAGTTCTTGGACAGGAAAACATTTCTTTATTTTGTGGTATTACAAAAAAAAGAAAGAAGTTAAAATCGATTATGTTAATTATAGTATTGTAGACCAAATATGCACCGTATGTCTCATCCACCACAAAGAATGTATGGATGAAACTTGAAAATGAAAGAGTTCTAAAAAATATATAATAGTTATGAGATTCCTTTAATATTTTAATAATTTGTTAAAAATAAATCGATGAGTATATTGAAAGGAGAGAATATTGACAATTAGTAAAATTAACATTTTTTTTAATGCCAAAAGCGAATGTTTGCTACCAAACAATAAAAGACAAAATACCCCCAACAATTTGAAACGGGAGTGATATAAGTTCATTGATACTAGTGTACACGCCTGGGCAAAATAATGATGAACTCCTAATTTGATGTCGATCTCGAATTTCGATAGGAACACATTTCGATTTCACTTCCTTTCGCGTTTTGAATCCCTGCACATTTGGACAAAGCGTTGATGCACAAGCATCTTCTCCAACAATGAGGAAGGCTGTCGTGGGAATGCCAATGCTCAAGTCAGTCAATAATCAAAAGATATTACGGCTGTGGGAGGGATAAAATTAGAAAAAAAATATATGTTATATGGTTCCATGTGAAGAGAAAACACCAAGCAATCTTATCGTTGAAGTGTAAAATTGCGTTACTTTTGAAAGACACTAATTGTGAGTTTTTATAGTGAAAGGTAAGAGATGATGTTTGTTGGATGCATGACACGTGACCTCATCGTAACAATTTATGGGGTAGACTTGATAGGCGTTAATTAGTTGTCCTAGGTTTGAGGCGACCATAAATAAATTGAAAAGTGGCCACTTTACGTTTTAGGCGTGCCACCTAAAAAGTAAATTGAAAAATTGACTTAAAGTGTCCGTTGCGAAGCTGTCAAATTTGTCAGATGTACTCAAGATCTCATACGAAAGATTTGTAAGCCAAAACCATACCATAGAAGATGCCTTGCAAAGCAAAGGCTTGTTGCTTTGGGACACACTACAACCAATTATGAGACCTTGCTCCGGACATCGGTTGAGGTTCTCAAATCACTTCAGTCTGTACCTAATCGATTCGGCTAGGCTTTGATCAATGAAGTGATGTAGAGTGTGGGTTTTAAGTGACTTCTTGTTGGCTTTTTAACTGACAACTATATGATCTATCTCGTGAAACGGGCGAAAATGTCACGTTTCCTATTTTATAAGCTGACTTGCTATTTGCTAACTCGTCTCATTTCCTATTTTATAAGCTGACTTGCTATTTGCTAACTCGTCTCATCTTCTAATTTCTTTCGCTGGGGTTGGCAACCTATATTTTATTTATTTTGCTAACTAGGCTCATATTCCTAAATAGATGATGCCCTACTAAAGATATTGAACGCGTTAGTTAAAACCCAAAACGCGTGCGATGACCTATGAAACGCGACTCTAACCGTAGTGTAATGTAGCCAGCATCTCATTAAACATGGCTAGTTCGATTTCGTGTCCGAATGCTTAACGTACGCACCCCCCGGAGCACGAAATGGAGACATCGTTTGTATCCAAAGCGAGGACAGCCTTCCATTCAGCTGCGGCTAAAGCGGAGAAAGTCTTAACGGACATTAAAAAATCTGATTTTATTACCCATCGAGGTACACTCACTATAATTTCATTTACTATTTTTAGAATTCATTACAAAAATTCATCGGTGTTGTTTTTTTTTTATTTGATTTTGGAAATTGGTTGAAATTGTAGAGGATTTGGATAAACAATCGCCGATTGAATCAAGGCCGGAGTCTACGAAGGACGGGGATGAATCTAAGGTGATTAAATTTCTTTGAATTTGAATTGGATCACGTTGTTTGTTTATGGTAAATGTAGAACGAGCTGTGTGGATTTTGATAGTTTTTTTGTATGAGACGAGTTTCGTGTTTGAGATGATCAGAAAATTGAGAGATGAAAGTGGATTTAGAGTTTGACTTTGATCTCCAGTTGTATTCATGGAAGCGGATTTAAAGTTTGTCTTTGATGTCGACTTGCAATGATGCCAGTTTTGTCAAATTTTAGGTTCGGTTTTCTAAGTTATTGATATTTGACAGTAGAAAAATTATAATACATATTTCAGTTTGGTTTCCTAGCGTCCTGTTCTTTTTTATGGTTTTCTTATTACATTTTTGTTCACGTTACACAAAGTCTTATCTGCACTACACAGGTATAAAAGTATATCTATTGGCAATTCACGTCAATTTTAAATGAATAGTGCTATTTGTAAGATGGACAAATGTGTGTATGTGTGTATGACAGTGGGGTCATCCTCACATTCTTCAATGAATTAAAATGCATCCCAACTTTTTAGGAGATGGCAATGACCCGACTGCCACATGGACTGCTGGACTGCAGTGCTAACAAATAACATTAATCTTTTTCAATTGCTTCGGGAAAAATGTTGCACTTTTCGTGCATCAGGGTAATGCATTGCATTGAATAAATAATGTAATTTGATGCTGCAGAGTTGTCAGGAAGCGACGAATCAGAGGAGCAGGCCAGCGCCAATAAAGACAAAACAGGACTGGCACGAGAGGTTGAGGAACATAAGAATAGGGAAAAAGGGAGCTGAGGATACTGAAAAGACTGAAAATTCCACAATGGCATATGCAATCTTTGATGAAAATTTATACTTCATGAGAGAGAGAGAAATATCTGATTCTGAGGTATTTGTTTCCAATTACTTTACTATCATATAAGCACATGTTTGATTGGTGTTTTCACTCTACCATACTGTAGAGGGGGAAGTGGAATGTAATTTTTGTTACTCATTCTGCCATTCCATTAATGGAGATTGCAAAAAGTTATAATGTTGCCAATTCCCAAAACATGTGTTATTTAGATTCTGAAAAACTGACTACTGTATCAGTGGCATGTGGATAATAGGATGCATTTACTTGGAATGTGAGATTTCCTATTTATTCAATTTACACAAACACTTAAGAAGCCGAATATGATATCAACATAAATACTTTCTGGTTGAAATGTGAGGATAATTTTCATGGCATTGTTGGCTATGGATTTTTTAAAAATTGTTTTGAGATTACAGCATTCAAAGTTATTCTGTTAATAACAATGACCTTTTCAACCGTGTCTAACTGTTTGAAAGTCATAATTATGAATAAACTGGAAAATATTTATAATTTTTATTATTCAGCTGAAATAATAGAGCTTCTTTGACATAATTTATTGCAATTGTTTGATATCTTACAGGATTCGAAAGCGGGAGTTGCATCAGAAGGTTCAAATGCAGTAAACTCTGATATCATTCCATCATCAGCTGTCGTGAGACAATTGGCTGTGGCTATCGAGTAAGATCTTGTCATTGACGTTTGAAACTTCTTCGATTTTTATTTAGTTTTTCTGATTATTTACTTGCACAATTTTCTGGGCTAGAATCATTGAGTTTTATTGTCTCAAACTTACTGATTGTTTGCTTTCCTACTTCGTTGGATTGTATTTAGAACTAGTTAACTCATCTTTGTTTATGTGATATTATATGGAAAAACATTTGGTTTGTAGAAGTTAAAGCTTCGTATATTATGAAATAATTATTTAAGAGAATCATTCCCTTTCCAACTTTCCGGAGTAATTGATATGCTAAATCTATTTATTCTAATTTCATCAAATTGTTGCCAATGTATTGAAATTCTTACATGTTCATGAAGAATGTTTGAAAGTGGCTATAGTACTTAGTTATCCTTTGGCGCTTTTTCAGTGCTGGATTAGTGTACAACTCCATGAAGGATCTCCTTGCTTCTTCCAGAGGCTCTTCACCAATCAGAGAGAGAGCTAGCTTAAGCTTCTCAGCAATGAAATCACTAGTATTACGTGAAAAGGAAGATAGGATAGCCAGTGAGTTTGGTGCTGATGAGAGAGTTCTCTCTCTAATCAATTCACTGCTAAATGCAGGTAGATAGTCGGGATACTCTGGAGAGCATCTTCTTTCTTTGTGTCTTGTCTTCTGAAAATTCTGATTCACTATTTTGAGTTTTGCATTGTTGTATGATGATTTTCACTTCCAGTTTAATATCTGCAAGATATTTGCAGGACTTTTTTCAGGGAGGACTTACTCTAGTTTGGAAGAAGATATGAATACAACATCATTAATTAAGGATATTCATGGTGCTCCTGTTGAAGGTTTTGTTGTTAAGCTTGCTGAAGCCGTTGGTTGTCTAAAAACCATGCAGAAAATGGCTTCATTTTGGTGCAGAGTTGTCGCCGAAGTAAGTGGATTCCAAGGAATTTAAAATTTTGAGATCAAATATGTTGCTACGTTTTCTACTCCTTGAGTTGGTTTTTCTTGCTTGCATATGGCANTTTTTTTTTTGAAAAGTAATCATAGTATATTAATCAAATTCAATACACAGGAAGTGTATCATCAGTACATATCGGCAAGGAATAGCATAAAATTAGGCAGCCCGTCTAAATGCCTAGAAGCTAGAGCATTAAACCAAGTAAACAATGTCAAATAAAACAACTCCCTAAACTACTCTGTTGTCCGTGTTAAGTTTTCAAAACAACGTCCATTTCTTTCTCTTCACAAACACCACACGACGCATCCTGGAATAAGGTCCCAAACAAGTTTGCTATCCTTACCTACTGAATTATTCTTAAAGTTATGCTTCTTCTAAGAGTAGGAAATATGTGTATCTGGTATGAGATTTTTTTTGAAGAGGTTTATTTCCTCTTTTAGGAATTATGACAGATAAATAAAAAAAATTCAAGGATTAGAATGCATGAGAGATTATACATAACAAGTGTCCGTTGGCTGGATGGAAGGAAAATGTGAGGGCTAACTAAGCCATTTTCAGTGTACAAGTCGAAGGTTACTTGCCTACTCTGTCATTTTAGCATTCTTACTTATGGAGGATCTAATTATAGTATGATCCTTTTCCAATACAAATCCAAAGACCTGGATTTACTTGCACAGGTAGAAGATTGGGGAAAAGGTGATGGAATTCTAAATCATGGTCGTTAACATTACCTGTGACAATAAGATTGTTTATTTTCCATCGTCATTTGACCATTTGAAAACCCACAAGTGCACAGGATCATAGTCAAGTAATATAATGATGAATAGAGTGTCGAACCCACGAGAACTATGTGTTTGATCGAGTTAAAATTAATTGCAATTTTAATCGAATAGCAAATAAGTTTTTGTGATTTTTCTATACTAATCCCTAAATTATCAATTAAATTATTGAAAACAAGTAAATGTGTTTTTCAAATATGTGAGATGCATTGCTAAAATGTCGAATCCCCATTGTTATTCTATTTTTAGTGTAACAATTAAGTAACAATTTGAAATCATTCATGTTGGTCAATGTTCCTAATTTAATTGAAAGTCTTTTTCGATAGCGATCAAATCTATTCCCCTCGTGTGACCTTTCTATCTCTCGATGAAGAATGCGAACGTGCTAAATGTATTGACAAGTGCTAGAACACTTATTGAAACCATATAAAACATAGATGTATATCTCTATCCTCTATCGAACTTTACATATTTATTATATTGTGTTTAAACTTTATTGTCTCTCTCGATAACAATAAAATTCACTAACAATTCAATTGGTGATCCAACAATTGAAAATAACGATAAAAAGATAATAAACATCCACAAATCAAGCCAAATTAAAGTCAAA
Source organism: Fraxinus quadrangulata (assembly GCA_903798255.1). Taxonomy (NCBI): domain Eukaryota; kingdom Viridiplantae; phylum Streptophyta; class Magnoliopsida; order Lamiales; family Oleaceae; genus Fraxinus; species Fraxinus quadrangulata. The sequence goes on along the minus strand of CAIGRB010092049.1, from coordinate 37,299 downwards.
ATAATTAATTAAAAATTAAAAATATCATAACAAGGGTTCATCTCATCCTAGCAATATATAAAACTAGTCTAGCATATTGGAATTATAAGAAATTATGTTAAATGTATAGAATATCACCCGGAATTATGAATTAAGGAAGATGAAGTCTTAATGTTCTTGAATTTCTTTAAAGTAATCTTGATAAAATTTCAATAATTTTTTCGCCTCTTTACCCACAAATTTCATGTTAATCTCCAATTGACGAGTTCTTAAATTTCGCCTTTGAAATCTTCTCACAATATATATTTTGCCCCCTCTTTTATGTTAAAAATTGATGGAATATTGTAGTATGAGATATACATTAGAGGTGTCTAATATGAATTCAGTTATTAGGTATTTGTAAGAGTCGAAAATTGGTTGAAAATCACATCCAACTTGGTTTTCAAAAGAGTTTCAATCAAATAAGGAAATTTGCCTTTGCGCGCTCATGTTTTTGTCTCTGCACAGTAGGCAGTATTTTTGTTATAACTTTATCTCCCGATATTCGATTGAGGTAATATAAAGTGTGTTGAAAAAGTAACTCAAAGTGCTACAATTTTGATAGAAATAGAATTTTCCACTTCGACTATGCCAAAAATGGGTTTTCAATTTTTGGCTAAAAATTTGGAATATAACTTGTGCAATTGAAAATTGTTTTGTGATAGTATTTTGATCATGTTCCGTTCCTTTTTTAACTTCTAATTGCGTCAAATTGTCTCATAGCAATCTTCAAAGTATCATCTTGTGGTTCGAATCAAGTATAGGATATCTGCAATTTGGTCTTCAATCTTTGGACTTCGTCATTTTTTTACCAATTTTTCACTTCTTTTTTTCAATTTCATTTCCAATCATCGAGTTTTACTTGGTAAATGAAATATACAATATATTAGACTATATTTGCGTAAAAGAACCGCCAAATGCCCCGAATAAGTGTATAAAATACACTTATCATCATCCCAAAAGCTTGCTTTACAAATAAAAAGGTGGTCTTGATGTATAGGTTAGAAACCACAATATGCGTATCTGGTAAGAGAATCTTTTTGAAGAGGTTTATTTCCTCTTTTATGAATTGTGACAGATCAATTAAAAAAAATTCAAAAATTAGAATGCATGAGAGATTATACATAACAAGTGTCCGTTGGCTCGATGAAAGAAAATTTGAGGGCTAACTAAGCCATTTTCACTGTACAAGTCAAAGGTTACTTGCCTACTCTGTCATCCTAGCATTCTTACTTACGGAGGATTTAATTGTAGTATGATCCTTTTCCAATACAAATCCAAAGACCTGGATTTACTTGCACAGGTAGAAGATTGGGGAAAAGGTGATGGAATTCTAAATCATGATCGGTCAACATTACCTGTGACAATAAGATTGTTTAATTTCCATCGTCATCCAAAAGCCTGCTTTACAAATAAAAAGGTGGAATCTTGACTTTATAGGTTAGAAACCACCCTTCCGAGATTTTTTTTTTTAGGTGATGCAATCTGTATGACCTTCATTTCTTCTGATGCATAGAACATCTGTATACTATAAGATAGAACAGGAGAATTTTTCCTAGAGGACAAGTTGTTAACTGGCTAAAAACTAAAAACAAATTATTTCTCTAAGTAGTCAAAAAAGCATAATGGTTGATTTACTGACCTTAATGTAATCACCAGCCTTCATTGAGCAATATGTTAATATGATATATTCGTGCTTTTTCTCTTCAGTAACTCATCAGCTAATGAAGTACTTTTGAATCATTTGCCATGCAGCTGAGAAGACGTTGGTCCGAAGGGCAATATATTCCCGGCATTCCACCAGATGATATCCCAGACCTGAATTCATGTCTTCTACATCAACAGTTACAGGTCATCAACTGTTGCATTTCGCGAAAAATACGCTGGTCTGCTGCCTCTGAATCACTAGAGTCTGTTGTGGGTCAATCTAGCTCAAATATTGAGTCTTCGTGTTCTGAAGGCACAGTTCCCATAGTTACTCATTTGTATGCTAAGACTAAGTCTGGCGAACTTGTTCTTCGATTAGGAGCGGATAAAGAATGTGACAACTTAACAATGCTGGAAACTGGTGAACCTATATATACACCTGTGACTCAGGTTTGGTTGATAAATAGAGTATGCAAAATTGTGAAATTATCTCTAGCCTTTATATTCTTCTCCCATGCTAAGTTTATGCGTAGTTTATGTATGTAGGAGTTGCCTTTGTTAACAGAAGATCTTATCAAAGAAACAGAGGATTTTGTACTACGAACTGGAAGGTCAGTAAAAGTAAATGAGCCTTGGAATGGTTTGTTTCTTTCAATATCAGAGTGTACTCTTTACAAGTTATGAAAGGAATCCTGGTGTTTGATATTCTAATAATAAGAACTTATAAATTCTTATAAGGTCGCATTGTTGCCTACTAATAATACATGCTTCATCAACTAGTTCTCAATTGCCAAATTATATGTGATGTTGAGGGCATTTAGAGCTTATACGATGACTAAGTAAATTGATGCCCTTTAATTTTGATCTGTTATTGATGTAGTAGTCTTCTAAATGTGATCGTTAGTTGTTTTGATACAGATGTGATCCTGTGGTTTAGTATCTCCTCTTTTTGTGATCCTCTTGGTTTCAGTGTCAAACAATTTTACACATTCATTCATATGTCAAACAACGTAGACCAGTTTATACTAAAACTTATTTATTCACTGACCAACTTAGTTTGTGCTGTTTAGACCTGAACCAAATGAAAAATAAGGATTGTCAATTTGATCTTTAAGAAACTTTATATTGTAAAAATACAACGTTAGATCAACTTAGTTAAAAGTAAGGAAAACATTAGGTTGACTTCTAAATTAATCAGTTATTTTGTTTCTTTGATCATGTATTTGAATGTTGTGCATGCTGATCTACTATTTTCTTTTCCAATTAGGGTGTGGTTGATTTGAACTCCAAATGTAACTTTGGTTAACTTTATATTCTCTACTTGTTTTTCTTTGTGAATTAAGGTTCTGTTGGTAATTGTTGGCTCGACATTCTATATCTGTTAATTATTCTATTAATGACATTGAAGATAACTGTTTCTATTAATCTCCATTTTCTCCAAAGAATTTTTTGACACTAGTTGCCTGTTTTTATTTGCTCAGTGTTGGTGCAGGATGTTCTCAACTCCTTTCCGACATGCAGGCCTTTAAGGTGAAGTTTCATGAAAAAGGTCTTTTATTTTTTGTGGAACACCTTGTGGCAAAATTTTCAGGACCTAAATTGCACTGTTAATCTTGTCAGGCAGCAAATCCTGGCTGCATATTAGAAGATTTTGTAAGATGGCACTCTCCTCCTGATTGGATGGAAGATACAAATACTGAAGTGAATGAAACTTCTGATGGGGGTGACTTATTGTCTGTGAAAGGTCAACTTAGTAGGCGAATGCAGAAAGAAGGTAATTCTTTTACAGGGCATTGCTTCCACAAATTACTTCTCATGATACTCGATTAAATTCACATGTAGGGCCGTTTATCCTAGACATGACATCAGTCTTCTTATAGAAGATATCAACCATTTTTTTTTTTATAAATAAAATCTCAGTTATTCAACCATATTCATCCTAGTTGTTTACTTTGTGATTTTTTTTTCTTACTAGACACTAGTCAGAGGTCAAACGTGTTCACAGCAGGACTTTTGGGTTATCTACCATGACACTGAATTTATGCCCCCTTTTTTTAGATTTTATGCATTTAATCAATGTTGATAAGAAAAATCACATATTTAACATGAGTTAGGGAATTTTAATTTAGTATGTCATCATGGAACGGGAAATACTGCTGCTAGACGTTTTCAATGCGAGCTATGATGGGAAGTACTGCCTTCCCCTGCTGATGAAATGAAGAACAAAGAGTACTCTGTCTGAAAGATGGTATTCAATACGATATGCAACCTTGGATGCTAGGATATATTGCCATATTGTGTCACGTGGCAATAAAGATTGATTCGACTTCCCCACTCTATTAGATTTTGTACTATCTTAATTCTGGTAGTCTCTTGTCATATATTAACACTGAAACTATTAGGAAAAATTCAATTGGTGACTAAATTTTATCTTGTTTCGATTAGATCACTCAACCGAGGTTTGGAGAAGAAAAAAATTGAAGCTGGAAAGAAGATAGGGGTGATGGCGTTTGGAGTGAGGGGTGGGGTTGGACAAGGGTCACGGGGGAAGACGATGGGGGCTGGGGAAGGGGCATTCATTCTTTACGTCTTCTAGCTAGATGTTGTATTTTTTTTTTTTTTTTTATATTTTTTTTTTACAAAAAAATAATTAAAAAAAAATAAAAAATTTTTTTTTAAAAAATTTTTTTGTCACATCAGCATTTCATTAGTCAAAATGTTTAAATATTCTCTGGCACATAATACTTTCTATTTTCAGTTTAAAAAAGAAGATAAACTGATTGATCATGAACAGAAATTTAAGTTGTTTTCAGAGAGAGCATGGGTTTCCCTACTTTTCATCATGGTTGAAGAGAAGTTATCCATAAATTCATATACTGATGTGTTTAGACCTCAATACTGATAATTCAAATGCTCGTCGTTATATAAGAATGTACTGTCATTTGGAAATGGAAGCAAGACATACTATTTTCTCAACTCTATAATATAACTATGTCTGAAGCTGAATATACGTTGAGGCATTTTGTGGATTCCATAGTTGTTTTCCTTTCTTTTGGCATTTGATTAACGACAATCTTTTGCAGTGAATGAAAAATGATAAATCAAAATTGAGGTCCAGTAGTTTTTCCAATGAATTTAAATATTTTACAGAATCCAGATGGTTTCATATTTTTGTGACTGAAATACATCATAATCAGAAATGAATTTACTTGCCAAGTCGATATAGCAGATGGAATATTTTAAGTACCTAATAACAATAGATATAAAAACTTCGCTGATATGTCATTTCTGATTGATGCATAGGTAATTTGTGGCGCGAACTATGGGAAACAGCAAAACCAGTACCAGCTGTTAGACAAACTCCCCTTTATGACGAGGATCTGGCTGTGTAAGCTCCAGGAAAATATCAATATCTGTATTTGGATTGTGAATAATACAACTTATTGACCACGATCACGTGACACCTGTGCGTAGGGATGGTATTCTGGACTTTCTGGAGGACATTTCACCTTCTGAGCTATTGAAACAGCTCTTTATTGCTGCCGTAAGTCCTGCACTTGAATTTTTTGTTGCTTAATTATCCTACATTTTCTCATCTTCTTTCACCTTCATCTGTATCGAACAGAGAAACTAATAAACATAATCCTATATACCAATATATTTCTAAGGGATGGATCTGAATTGTGCTACAATACACGGAAATGATCCCATTCACTGTTTTCATAGGCCAGTAATCTTAAAAGGCAGATTAGTAATTTGTATCCTTATAAGTAAACACATCAAATACGTTAGATGCTTGTTTGCATCACTAATTTGGATCTCTGAGTTTTTTTATTTTCTTGGTGCATCACATGCAGCTTATGTTTTATAAATAAGATATATCATTTCATGGATGAGTACAAATAATGTAGGAGCTGAGAGAAAAGTAGAGCAATTCAACATGCCCTGTGAGTTATCACCATGAATCCTTTAGGATCAAATCAATTTGTTTGAGATTTAAAAAGCTTATCTATCATATTGAGGAGCATTCACCAATGAGCATTTAGTAATCTAGTGGCTCTTCTGGTGTCATTTTCTTGCAACTGCACACTCCATCTTGTATAGTCACTGTGCTTGAAAATGGTTTCTAAATCGTGGAATCCTACAGCCATTTTTTCATCTGCTGATGTCTGATGTTCTGAAATTTCAGTTGGGTGCAGGACTAGTAATTGCTGAGGCCACCCTCTTGACAGACTCAAGTTTGTCAAAATTGTTCCATGAGTGCAGAAACTATATTGTTCAGAGTTGTCAAAGGGGTACCTGGGTTGAGAAACTCGATGATATATGCCAGGTATTTTTTTTTTTGCAGCCGAGTGGGAGATAATTTATTTTGTTAGTTTTCTTGGACCCGTACCGCCAATGGTGTTATGAATCAGATAGTGAGATTCAGTTACATTTGTAGTCAATCTTTATGGCACGTGATATTGCGATTCACTTCTAGAGAAGAAGTAAAAGATTATTTTGTTCACTACTGAAGTTAAAGGATTTAATGTTTTATCAGCTCTCGATATTCTTTACCTTTGATAAAGATTGTTGAAGTTTCGATTACAGGTTTATGATTCAGTGGAGACGATGTTGCTAAATCCAGATGAAGTTATAAAGATGACAGCTCAGCCTGAAGAAACCTCAACTGCAGGTGACATACGGAATCGTTTCAAGAGACTTAGCTTAATTTTCGGGGGCAAAAGTAAACGCTCGTCAAAAGCTCCCTCGAAGGAGTCGAAGAACAATGATCGCCAACCATCCTCATCAATATTTTCAGAGAAGCCGCCAAAACCCAGTGCTTCTCCGGCCGATAAACCTTCAAGTTCAGTTGAAAATGACTGGACAATTGTTTGAACATGAAATTGTATATTTTTCTCAATATAGGAAAACTGAAATACATGTCCAGAATTCTGTCTTTAATATGTGTTTTTAAAGGAAATGAGAAATGGAAAAGCTCTTTGTACCATGGATTCCCCCCCTTCCCTTGTTTGTATTTTTATATATATGGTTGAGGAATCCAAACCTTCATCAACCTCTCTGGAAAACTTACTAAAGTTGTGTTTGTATTTTGTTTTAATTTTTTTTTTATTTTTTACATATAAACACGTTTATTTTCCAACTCGTCGCATGCACAAGTTACAAGTTTATAAAAGTTAGAGAAGACACGTCGATGTGAGAAAGCAAATAGATTATACATTTGTCTCTTTCATTTTCTTTGGATGAGACTTCAATTCCTAATAATATTATCATGTTAGTATCATTCTTGACTTATCAACATTGTCTAATTAGCCAAGGATAATTATATTCTCACAATTTTTTTACTTTTATTTTTTGGTCGAATCATATGTTAATTTCAAAGAAGGCCCATAATTTATGTAAATTTTTTTTTTTTGAATTCTGTTACTTTTTTTCTTATTTAAAAATATGAGGGACTAGTTAGTTTTTTTATGCACCCCAAAGACTTTTTTTGGACAAAAACCATTACTAAAGAAAAATATATTAATTGATACGAGGGATAAGTAAGTCTTTTTAGCTTGGATTCGATTTGATGGCATCAGTAGGTGCCACACATCAAGGTCGGAAAAAGAAGCCATGGCAGAGCATGCTAGCCGGTGAACAACGCGCACTAGAAAATCTTGGCTTACCCAAATTCCCATCCCAACAAACTACCAAGAAGAATTGGAGGCATGAACGAACACCTTAGGAGATTTATCCTAAAAGATTATTCTTGATATTGCTTATAAAACACACCGTCCAATAACTCGAGAATTTGATAAGCCTTGGTGAGTTTGCATCAAGCAAATATGAAAACTCATAAAGGAATAATGAAAACACTTTTATCTGAATTAGACAAAAATGATAATATTCAAAAACATAAAATATAATTTCAAATGGAAACAATACATAAATCCTACATATAATACTTACATTTAAAAAATAACAAACTTAAAAAATCAGGTGTTAAATCAATTTATTTTTAAAGCAATTTATTAAATATTTTAATTATAATATAAAGCAATTACTCCAATTTATTAAATTTCAAATTCAAATCATTCTCATTATCATTCTCTCTCTACTCTCTTCTCTCTATCATCTCTCTCTATTGGAGGCGGCCATCAACTCCGACGACTGCTCTGACGACTATTCCGACGATCACTCCGGCAGTCGCTTCGAAGACTTTCCGACGGCCTCTCTCATGACTTTTCTGACGATTACTCCGACGACCTGCTCCGATGACAATTTTCGCGATTGCTTCGACGACATAAAATTTTTAGAAATTTTAAAATTGGAAATTACACCCCCACCCACATGGATCCACCTACCACCACTCTCATTCGCTGACACGTGTCATTCGTGACTAATTGTGACCAAATTTGTCTTCGGTGTGACTTACTGTGACCAAATTTGTATTTCAGTGTGACTGTCTGTGACCAAATCAATCTTAATTGTGACTGTCTGAATTATAGTTTTTCAAAGTTTATTGCAATGACTTAGACTATTGTTATGAAATATTGAATTTGTTCGGTCACTTTCCTATTTATAAGTTGTAGAACAGGATATTGATTGTGACATATGGAAAAGGGTTATATTGTGCCCTATATGAACATATTTAGTTTAGCATTTCATGTTTTGACACGTTCTATTAGACTGTACATTTAGTTATATACTGTTTTTATGTTTGATTAATTGTGACCAAATTTGTCTTCAGTGTGACTAACTGTGATCAAATTTATCTTCAGTGTAACTGTTTGTGACCAGGTAAATCTTAACTGCAACGGTATGTGACCAAGTCACAATCGGTCACAATTAACACATAATTGGTCGCAACCAGTCACAATAAACACATATTTGGTCACATAGAATCACCACAAACAAATCTGTACACACAGCAGACTAGTATCACAATCCACCACCATCACCTCCAATGCACCACCACTACCACCTTCAACTCAAATTCACGACCATAAATACTACCTTTATCTCAAATACACAACTACAATCATCAAGACCATCACTTCCGCCAACATCTTCAATAAGCACCAGTAAGTACCTCTGCACTACCAAATGTAGATCAACACAACTACAGATTTACTAACCACAACAACCACCAATTTCACTACAAAACCACCACCACACAAAACGCCACACCACCCAAACCTCTAGATCCACCACCACAGCCATCGCCACAAAAATCGTCAGATCCACCACCACAAACCCCACCACGACAACCATGGCATCACCACCAAAATGCCTAAAATTTTACCGCCACCACAACTACGTCACAAACTACTACAACCACAACATCACCTCCATCAACACCAACAACCACAGTTTCACCTCCATCAACACCGAACACAATAGCCATCAGCCAACCGAACACAATAGCCAGCTTGGAACAACAACCAACATCACGTCTCGAGACCAGGGACCGCTACCATGAATGGCAGCACTAGCAGTAGCGACTCAGAATCCCGACGATTAAGTCACACTAGGTCGCATTCACCAACTGGCCATCTCGTCTCACCTAGTCGATGGTTTTCATGGAACAACCCCATCAAAAACAAAATCAGAAATGCGCCACTCAGATATGTTTTTTCTTACCGCAGGCAGCCACTCCCACAAACGGCGAATCGCAGTTCACATCGCCGGTGCTCTATCGCGACGGTGGTGCGAGGTTGGGTTTCCGGAGCTTACATCGTCGGCTGCGAGGGTACAACACAGCAGCGACGATGCCGCTCTAGTAGCGGCGAGGGCGAGGACAAGAGAGAGACGAGAGAGAAGAGAGAGAAGAGGGGAAGAAGACGAGAGATGCGAGAGAGAGACGAGGGCAGACAAAGATTTAATAAAATAGAGAGATAAATTGTTTTAGTTCTTAATCACCTAATTTTTGTAAAAAATTCTTTATCACCTGATTTTTGATAATTAAATTTTAAACCCCTGGTTTTAGGTAATTTTCCCATTTCAAATTTGAAAATTTGGATATCCAGTGGGGCGACCACACCCATTGGACCCTTAATGGGTCCGCCACTGTAGTCATTACCTTAAAAGAAATACATATATAGTTATTTGTCAATCCATGCTCGAAAGTATATAATTCTCCATGATATGATGCATTAATTCTTATTCGAAATTAAGAGAGAATTTGTGCCAAACTATATTGTAAGTGCGAAAATAAGCAAAAACATTTTTGTTGTACTGCTCGCTCGAGAGAATAACATGGCCATAAAATAAAATCTCGTTTCTCGCATTTTATCTTTAAATCTTATAGATACTTGACTCGAGATTACTTTAAGTTGCCAAATAACACTTACCTCATCTCTCTCTTCGTAGTTTGAACAGAAAAAAAGAAAAAACCAGAACTCCATGGAAATAAAGAGAGAGAGAGAGAGAGATGATGATGATGAACTATGGAAGGAAAATGAAAAAATAAATGTTTGGTAATTTAAGAAAAAAATCACATGAAAAAAGGAAAAGAAATTAAATTGCTGTGTAATTTGAATTATTGCACTATAAAAAATGAATTACAGTAAGCTTCCAAAAGATATAAGAATTATGTGTACAAACCACTAACATAAACAATAACCATTAATTCACAAATTAATCTACCAATGCACGAATTAATAACTAAACACAAAGATTAAATTTCTAGTTACTAATGCAATAACCGTCAAGTTGATGAGACTTTCAGTAATTCACACATTAATTCAAGCATTAAACTTTATTGCAAATAACTGATATTCAAGCATTATATAATCCCTTTTTCGTGTCCTAATTGGTCATCAAACAAGATTGAATACCTATCTTTTACTTGCAAATTGAGATGACTTCCAAATTTGTTCTCTTGGTTCTTCTGGGTGTTCTTATTTGCACCACCAATGCAAGAAAGCTTGTTGGCTCAGAGGGTTCTTTCGGTGATGAGAAAAAATTCTTTTTTGATCACTGGGATTTAGGAGGTGGAGGGCTTGGTGGAGGTGGTGGTGGAGGGTTTGGTGGAGGTGGAGGTGGTGGAACTGAAGGTGGTTCTGGTTCTGGAGGAGGAATGGGTGGTGGGTTTGGAGGTGGTGCTCAAGGAGGAGGTGGAGGGTTTGGTGGAGGAGGAGGAGGAGGTGGAGGTGGAGGAAGAGGGGGTAGTGGTTCTGGAAGAGGATTTGGTGGTGGGATGGGAGGTGGTTCTCAAGGAGGAGGTGGAGGGTTTGGAGGAGGTGGAGGTGGCGGAACCGGGGGTGGTTCTGGTTCTGGAGGAGGATTTGGTGGTGGGTTTGGAAATGGTGCTCAAGGAGGAGGAGGAGGTTTTGGTGGCGGTGGCGGTGGTGGAGGTGGATTGGGTGGAGGATCTGGCAGTGGATTTGGTGGAGGAGCTGGTGGTGGAATAGGAATTGGTGGACTCCCATGAGTAACTAAAGAACCATTCCATACCAAGTGATCTTTTTCATGGCATTTAAACTACTATTCAGCAGATGCTTGGTTTTTACTTAAAACTTATTCCAACATATTATTACGAGCTTCTTTTGATTGATAAACTTGTCCAATGCTTAATCCAAAATTAATATAGAAGTCATATCTAATTTGACTCCGATACTCAATTTAGAGTCGACTTTGACGTCTCAATTTGGGGTTAAATTTGAGTCACACAAGATTTTTTGGTTGTGTGATGAAGGATTAATTTTTTATTTTCCTTAGAGCTCGACACAAATAAAATAGCACCAAATGGAGCCAAAAACATCTCGAACATATATAATCATCAAGCAATTATCAAAATGCAATATAATCTTCATGCTTATGTGCACGACCATCAGGGTTGGTCCTTGAATTGCAATAAAGATGAGTCAAATTCTAAAATTTGGACCCTCAATTAGTATTCAAGTTTTTTTTTAGCGAAGTAGAAAAATAAATGAAAATCATAGCGCTATCATGAATATAAATACGAACTTTCAATACATTTTGCAAACAAATTGTCATGAGGTGCATAGTCCAAACATAGTGCACAACATTCATCGTAAAATAATTGTGCATTTAACCAAATTTTGATAAGATTTGTGTGTAAAATGGAATTTTTTTTTTCTTTTCGAATATTTAAATTGAAAATGAAAAATAGGCGTGAAAGATTGTGTTAGGTATTAAGTATAACTTCTTGTGCCGTAGATAAAATTTTCTTGCGTATCCCAAGAGGAAGGATAATTAGGGATTTTACCAACTACACAAATAGTTCTTCGTTATCATCACACTAACATTTTTAATTTTATTCTATTTGTTTAAATTTCTAAAAGAAAGAGAAAATTTTGGGTCTGCCTTGATTTTGGGCTTGAGGTGGCGCCTCTTGAGTCTCACCTCAAGTCCACACTGATAGTTGCATTGAGATTCGACATTCATCATCATTAAAAAGGATATATCTTATGAGATTTGATTCGACTCCATGTATATGAATTGATATTGTGTTATGTTGTGAAGTTATATCAATAGATTCAAAATTTTATTAGTTTTATTAGAGACACATTGAAGACACAGAAGGGAGATCTACACAAAAAAGTTGGAACAAGCATTACACATAGCAAGTGGGAACCTACACTTGAAATTTAGGGTTTCTCCTTCTTGGCTGTGGGATACGCCGTCATGGCGGTGGCTACCGCTCCATCGTTAGTGGCGAGTATACCGCCTGACCCAGGAGGATCATTGTTGGAATATTCCAATATTTGATCCTTCTTCTAGATCCTTCTCCTATTTGTTATTAAATACTTTTTCTAGATTCTTCTCTTGTTTGTTATGTAGTTAGTTTGTTAGAAATTCTCTATAAATAGATCAATGTACTCAAAGTATTACTTGAGTTTGATAATTAATAAAATCCTTCTTCTCAAGTTCCTTCAATGTGTTTCATCATGTTGAACTCTATCCTTTAATTTCGTTTTATTCCTGCAAGTAGAGTAGCTTAAATTTCAGTTTCGTTACTTTAATTTCTACATGCTGCTGGTTCATTTCTGCTGGTGTAAATTCGTTTTCTGCTGATTTCAATTTCTTAAGA
>CAIGRB010092043.1:40860-64949 GCA_903798255.1 Fraxinus quadrangulata | reverse complement strand
TATATATATATATATAGCCTATCAAGGAGCCCAATCAAGCCCAAATCACATGGCTCAAGCTCAAAGCCCATTTGTGTGGTCTTTTATCCAACTTATTAAACATATCAATTTCTCACTTATAAACAAGTATCCATTTCTATTCATATCTTATGTGGGATAAACAACATCCAAAAAATCCATATTTCTATACAAACATTTCAACAATTATGAGTGCACAGCTCCAAATCACATGATCTGCTACACTCGAATCGAAATTCAAACCCGAATAATTTTGGACTTCGTCGCTTGAGGTTTTGGAGGAAAAATAGTCGTTGATTTGTGAAAGTAGAGAATTAGGTAATGGAAGCTCAATTGTTGGTGATCATAGTGACTGTGATGACGACTCGGAAGGAATAGAGAATACTTAGTTGAATGAGGAATTTATTTGGCAACGGCGTTTGTGGGGATTATTGCAGCCAAGAAGGTAGCTCAGAAGGTGTTGAATGATTCGCAGTTGCAGCTCTATGTATTGTATAAAATTGCAATCGAGGGACTCTGTATTGCTCCCTAGACATCCGCGCTGAAACTCATGATTCGTGCCAAATGGTGATCTTTTTTCTGCATTAAATGCGATGAATTGGAAGTAAATTGAGTTTATTGTTATTTTCATTATGTGTAATGTCTGTAAAAATTGATGTGAAAGTTTAAATGGGATTGAAATGGCAACTATTTTTTGGGAAAATGATGGGAGGATAGGATTTGAATTTGGAACTATAAGCATAAATTTAGTTTAAACTAAATAAACTATTAATTATTGCAAATTATGTGATTTCCCAGCTAAATTGTGATGTTGTCACATTTGTCATATTTGATATATGGTGCAAGAGAACTTGGTGGAACTAATGGGATAAGGTTGCAATGGTTACTGGGCTACACTGTTGCTTTCTAGTTGTGACTGTCATAGCTATAAATAAAGTTGCACTGATTATAAATTGATTATCATGTTTTCCCCTTTTATTCTACAAACCGCGTATATATGCCCGATGGAGATGGAAAGTGGTGGTGGAGGTGGAGGTGGAGGTAGAGGTGGATTAGCGGTTGAATTTACATAAAATGATATATTTTAAAGTTTTGAATGGTGTATTGTCACTTTTTTGAATTTACATCATTTTTTAAAAAAAATTTATCACTTTTTTTAATATTGTGTGTCACTTTTTTTAGTGACAAATATCACTTTTTAATAAAAGTGATGTTGTATACACTTAATTGATGTTGTATACACTTAATTTTATACAATATTTTTACTTTCAAAAAACTTTTTATATGATTAATGGGTTGACTGAGTTAGTGGATGATGATGATGAATTAACTTAAAGATGCTTGACATTTCGATTTATGTTTTGTCGGTAAACTAATTTAAAGATGTTTGATTGTGAACAGAGGAAGATGAGAGACTGTGGTTGTCATATTTTTATTTTTTTTAATTTTTGTCACTTTATTGAATAGATTCTAATGTTTTAATTGGTATTTTGTCACTTTTCTGAATTTTTGCTACTTTTTTTAGTATTCTTCACTTTAAAAAAAATTGTCACTTTTTTTTTAGTGTTTTTTATTGAATTTTTATCACTTTTTTAATGCTTTTTATTTTTATTTTCCCAATTCTTTACACAGTATTTTTCCTTTCAAAATATTTTTCATATGATTTTTCAAAAGAAAAATTTTTGTAAGTCGCCTTTATAAAATTGGTCTCCTCTTGCATGTTAGACGTAGCTTTTAAGTAATTTATCATAATGAATTTAATTTTAGTAGGTCCAGAATTAATGGGCTGAATTTTTTTTTTCCACTGAGGTGGGTTAGGTTTTGGTTGGATATGAACATTTGATTTATCTAAAAACTAACATGTAAAGAAGTTCACGAATAGCATAATGTTAGCTAATCTCATTAATCTTTTACTTAGCACCATCGCACCATCATTGTGTCACACAAACTTTTACTTAGCACTACAAGAATCAAATAGCATCACTCTCTGAAAAAAAAAAAAAAAAGGCTAGACATCCCTTGGATTTCCTCCTCGCACGTTGAATTGTAGAATCGGTAAACCCTCCAATTTCTTGTTGGGTTTTATCTTTCTAATAAGACTTGAGCAAGCAAGATTGCTGATTCTACATGAGAAACTTTATCCAACTTCTATTAAACATTGAATCCTATATTTATAAATGAGTTATGTCACATGTATTCGTAACTTTACACCTAGTTTGACANTCCCTTGGATTTCCTCCTTGCACGTTGAATTGTAGAATCGGTAAACCCTCCAATTTCTTGTTGGGTTTTATCTTTCTAATTAGACTTGAGCAAGCAAGATTGCTGATTCTACATGAAAAACTTTATCCAACTTCTATTAAATATTGAATCCTATATTTATAAATGAGTTATGTCACATGTATTCGTAACTTTACACCTAGTTTGACACCCATGAAAATTGGCAAAATTCTATGCGTTGATTTTAACAACTTTTTTTCTAAACAACGGCTAGATATTTGACATATAGGCAGGTGTTAATAAGAGTGACAAAAATAGGTGTACAAATGGCATAATCTTTTATAAATTTAGGTTACTGGAGATGTGGCAAATACATCTATTTATAAAATATATTTACCGAGTCTTCTTATGTGCAATCTTAACTTTATATTTTCATTCAAGTCTTGCTGAGGACAATTTGTGTATATAGTGACTCGAGACCAGTGGCAAATTTACCGTTCCACTGCCCTCACAATAAATTTCAAATATTTTATTTTGCCTAAGGTTTCTTAAAGATTTTCAAAAATGTCCTCGTAATTTTTAAATTTTGCCCTTGTGATTAAAATTTTATGAAATTTGCTCCCACGATTTTCTTTTTCTAGCTCCGCCCCTGTACGAGACTAAAATTTAATATTTGTGTTTATTTTGATACTATATTAAATCACTTCATATAAGAGCTTATATGATTAAATAAAGTATATAATTTATTTATTTTAATGGCCTCTTCAAGCACAAGATACATTAGTCCATGTTTGATAGAAATTAAAATTTAGATTTTTTATCAAAGTCAAATTCAATAATTAATTTTAACAATATATTTTGTGGGATCCACAGTTTTTCAACAATACATTTCATTAACTTTTATCAAAATCTGTTAAAAAATTGATTTTAATCTCCAACAAATAGGAACTGAATTAAATTCTAGAATAATGCTTGTGTTAGAATATCAGTCTATGCGTCGGCATATCACTGGTCAGAATAAATGGATCATAAATCTTTGTATTTAATTGAAAAATAATACTATCTAGTACGATGATAATGAAGGGTGGAATTAATACTTCTAATTTTAAAATTATATTAGAGTCAGCATTGCTTTAATTGAACCTATAATTTAGTATCATAAATACTATCACATAGATTAATATTAAATATTAATTGCGCTGAGTATCATTATAATTGAAAGTGCAATGTGGAGTACACAAAAGCAGAGTAAAAATAAGCAATCAACATTAATTAATATGACATGATTAAGGTGCTTTTCTAAAGTAACCATAACCATAAACAACATTTATTAGGTGATGATGTAGCTTATTACACTTTGAGAATAGCATTTAAAAAATTTAAAAAAAAAAATCCTTTTTAAGGGTATTATTTAGTGAATTTATTTTTTCATTAGGCAATTATGCATGGTCTTTACTTCTTTTCTTTAACCCTGGTTAAATATCAAAATACGCGTCTTCAAATAATCTAACACTTGTATCAACTCCAATCGTTTCATTGGCAATTCATTGAAGTACGAAAGATATTAAGGGAGCATAATTCATTTGTAAGAGCTATAAATTTTTGGATAAAATAATATTTAGCCTATGTTTGGTACACATTCTGGGAATAAGAATGTATTTTTATTTTTGATGTGATGTGGAATATGTGGTTGAAAAAAAAGGAAAAGTTATTGATATAATGGAAAATATTATTTTATTGAAAAATATGTGGTTGAAAATGATTAGAAGATAGAAAATGACAAAAATAATGCAGCTCAAATAGGGGCTTAAAGTTTAATTTCTTTATTCTTTGTCAATATGGTATACTAACATCCAATCTATCTAATCGAACGTGCTTTGTCCATAATTTTCTTGATTAAGGACTGTAGAGTGAAGTGATTCAAAAAGTTGTAGCACTAAGGAGTTGAGGTTGAAGTTACTACCCCTACCCCTAGGGGATGGGGATTTTGTTGTAATTGGCTATTCACAAGTCAACCTTGAGTGGATTCAATAATTAAATAGTCACTATTAGTGGTTATTATTTGCATATTGCACCTTCACTTTGCATAATTATGCATCAACTTAATCCCTGTTTGGCATCTACTTTTTAAAACTTATTTTTCTTTAAATTCATTTTCAATCATACATTTTATGAGACTACATCTTTTATCAACTTTTCAATTATACATTTTGTTACCAACTTCCCAAATTCCGAGGCCCTACTAACTACCACGTTGACAGATATGTAAGCAGTCAGCCCACGTGGACCAAATTGGCCAAGGAGGTTGAGCAGAAGAGTTGACGAGGTCCTTTTGATTAATCCGGCCAAAGTTCTGAAGTTCCGAGGCAGAAGCCCCTTCCAGTTGCACGAGGACCTCGAACCGAAATAGACCTCGTTCCACTACGAGGCCGACGTTGTTCCCCATAATAGATTTAGAGATATTTCGGAAGTAATTGATTTAACACTTGCAATAAAGCTTGTCGTGTGACAGCCCACTGTGTTAGGTGGCTAACCCCTTATCCATGTATTAAATGCATGAGTATACAGCGACTTGAAGTCTCAGTTAGAAAGATGAGGCCACGTGGTTTTAATCCAAAGGCTACCACATCTGTCGAACATAGTATAAATATGTTCATATTATAACTGAAAATGAGACCTTTTTGGGGAAGAAAAAAAAGAAAGAAAAAGACACAATTAGCCACTGGATTTAATATACAAACACATACATCTTTCCCATCCATCTCCCGACACATTTTAACATGGTGATTGTTTAGAGTGTTTTGGACTCATATTTCGACGATTATAGTTAGCACAATCGTCCCCAGTTGTATTTGTCGGAGTCTGAACGTCTCTCGTCTCTCGTCAAAAAGTGTCTCCCCCGCTCAATTCCAACCGATTATCGTCGTCGATCCGGTAAAAACGCGTCGAAATCGCGCTTGACGTGGCAAGAGTGGACCCAGTATCTGTTGAGCCATTGTTTGAGGTCAACACATATCATCAACTTTTATCAAAATTTATTAAAAATCTGATTTTGAACAAAACCAAATAATGCTTAACTAGGTCACATTTTATTTATGTTTACAATATATTAATTGAGACATTGTTTTGAGACCTTTTTTTTTTAATCAAAATACATTCTTGAACAATTATTTGACATCATTTCAATCACACATATTTCAATAAAATAATATTATACAAAAATTTAAATTTTTCCTTATTTTTAACTACATATTCTCTATCATAACACTATTGCAAAATGTATTTTTTTTTTTAAAAAAATGAAGCTCAAACACACCATGATTATTCACTTGATAAGTCAACCATAGTAACATCAAGATTATGTTTGATTATGCTAAAAATTCTTTTTGAAAAAAGGTTTAGTCATTGTTTGATCCTTATGATTTTTAAAATACATTTTTCTCTCTTTTATTTTCAATCACATGTTTTTCTAATAAAATAATAGTACAAGAAAATCCAAAAATTTTTCTTATTTTTTACCACACATTCTCCATCAAATTACTATCCAAAATGCATTTTTGGCTGGGAAAAAAAAAAAAGGGCTAAAGCAGGCTCTTATTAGCACAAATAGTCCCTAACGCATGGGATTTCTGTGGAAACAGGACCTGTCATTTAATTTTTAGCAATAATGTCCTCATTTCAACCTTTGACTGCAAAATGGGTCCTTTCCGTCCGCTGCTGTTAAATTGCCACTTGTTCATCACCTGCCCCAAAACTAAATCCAAGCTTTAATTAAAAATAAAAAACTCAATGCAAGAATGGGGAACCAAGAGAATGCAAAACTCCACTGTGTCAATGGTGATTAGACAATTTCTCATTTTATGTTATAACTTGCGTTGATCATAATTTGATGTTTAGACAATTTACTTAGCTCGTGGGGAAGGCATAGGTGGTGACATCAGTGTGTGGTGGTGGCAGTGACAGTAGTAGTAGTAGAAAGAATGAGGTGGATGGGGGTGGTTGGACTTGAAGAAGCCGAAAATCTTTTTCTTCTTTTTGTTCTTTATATCATTGGTGGCTTTATTTAGTACCATTTATCTTTAATTAAAATTAAGGGTATTAGTAGTCTTTTGGTTTTAAAAAAATTTGAAGTCTCAGTTAGAAAGATGAGGGTACGTGGTTTTAATCCAAAGGCTACCACATCTGTCGAACATAGTATAAATAGGTTCATATTGTAGCTGAAAATGGGACTTTTTTGGGGAAGAAAAAAAAGAAAGAAAAGGACACAATTAGCCACTGAATTTAACATACAAACACATACATCTTTCCCGTCCATCTCTCGACATATTTTAACATGGTGATTGTTTAGAGTATTTTGGACTCATATTTCGACGATTGTAGTTAGCACAATCGTCCCCAGTTGTAATTGCCGGAGTCTGAACGTCTCTCGTTTCTCGCCAAAAAGTGCCTCCCGCGCTCAATTCCAACCGATTATCGTCGTCGATTAGGTAAAAGCGCACCAAAATCATGCTTGACGTAGCAAGAGTGGACCCG
The DNA here is from genome assembly GCA_903798255.1 of Fraxinus quadrangulata. NCBI lineage: Eukaryota > Viridiplantae > Streptophyta > Magnoliopsida > Lamiales > Oleaceae > Fraxinus > Fraxinus quadrangulata. Next base: position 58,178 of record CAIGRB010092043.1, on the reverse strand, counting down.
ACATCCGTTGAGCCATTGTTTGGTGTCAATACATTTTATCAACTTTTATCAAAATTTATTAAAAATCTGATTTTTGACAAAACCAAACAATGCTTAACTGGGTCACATTTTATTTATGTTTACAATATATTAATTGAGACATTGTTTGAGATCCTTTTTTTTTTTTTAAATATCAAAATACATTCTTGAACAATTATTTGACATCATTTCAATCATACATTTTTCAATAAAATAATATTATACAAAAATTCAAATTTTTCCTTATTTTTAACTACATATTCTCTATCATAACACTATTGCAAAATGTTTTTTTTTTTTTAAATGAAGCACCAAGAGAATGCAAAACTCCGTTGTGTCAATGGTGATTAGACAATTTCTCATTTTATGTAATAACTTGCGTTGATCATAATTTGATGTTTAGACAATTTACTTAGCTCGTGGGGAAGGCATAGGTGGTGACATCGGTGTGTGGTGGTGGCAGTGACAATAGTGGTAGAAAGAATGAGGTGGATGGGGGTGGTTGGACTCGAAGAAGCCGAAAATCTTTTTCTTCTTTTTGTTCTTTATATCATTGGTGGCTTTATTTAGTACCATTTATCTTTAATTAAAATTAAGGGTATTAGTAGTCTTTTGGTTTTAAAAAAATTCACTTTTTAACTATCAACTTAACAGCAAAAGACGGAAATGACCAATTTCACAACTAAATGTGAAACGGGGATGTCATTGCCAAAAATAAAACGATAGGTCTTGTTTTCATCGAAACCCCATATGTTAAGGACCATTTATGCAAATAAACCTTAAAAATTTAAGTCACAAATTCATTTTTAGAAAACTAAAATTTGTTAGTATAAAAGCTAATATTTAAAATCACGTCAAACAAAATAAGATTGATTTACTTTTAAACGCATCCAAACATGTGGCATTTGGGTGTACTATCCTGATATTTACGATACATATTTACCGTGTGTTTGTCTCAGTAATGAATATTATATTTTGGAGAATATGTGGTTGAAAAGTAAAGTAGAATAGTTGTAGAATATTATTTATTGGTTTATGTGTAGAATATTTTATTGGATGAATGTGTGGTGGAGAATCTTACTGTAGCAAACAATTTTTTGGAATAATGATAGACAAATAGGAGCTTAATATGCAGTATGAGAATTAAGTGCATGTTTGGGTCGGATTAAAATTTAATTTTACTCTAAGTCAAAATCAAATTAACCATATCTTTCATGAGTCCTACATCTTTTCAACCACAAATTTCAAAAACTTCTTCAATAAAATCAATCTTCTCTTCCTCTATCTTGTCAAACGTAGTGCATTATTATGGAGCTGTTTGGGTCGGATTAAAATCTAATTTTACTCTAAGTCAAAATCAAATTAACTATATCTTTCATGAGTCCTACATCTTTTCAACCACAAATTTCAAAAACTTCTATCACAACCCATTAAAAATCTAATTTTAATTCCCACCAAACACCTTCTAAACTATTTAAATGATTGAGATGACTGATTATCTCCAACTTCATACACGATTAGACCTAGACATAAAAAAAAGTGTCGAAAAAGGCATACGGCAACTCCTTAATAACGGTCTTCTAATGGGCAAGTTAAGAAGGCATTGAGACCGAGGGCTCAAGAGTGCAAGTCATAAGAAAGCACTAATGAAGAGTTTCATGAATACAATATACATGTTTAAGATCTTTGTTGACCTCATTTTTTTTTTTTGTACATTTGACGTAGATAACAAATATCGGGCATACTCGTGTTCACGCAAACTAATTACAACAAGTTTATACAAATTTCTAATCGATAATATTTGAGATTTGAACGTGGAAGAAGCTCTATAAAACAAGACAAATATGTTAGGGCGACGGCAAGATATATGAATGAAATTGCACGTTAAGGAACGATTAAAAAAAAAAAAAACCAAACTAAAGATCAAGATAAAACATCTAAATTTAGCAATAAGAGATCAAACTTAGAAGGGAAGAATATCTAGTCTATAGTTGATATATGAGCATCCCCCAGGTATTAATGTGAAATAATGATCATTTGATGAGGGGACACGTGGTCTCATATTTTTTTTATCGAAATATCTCATCTTAGGTATCAATTTTGACCAAATTAGCCTGTGGTGCATTAAATGCCCCCAAAAGGGGAGCAACCACCCTATACCTTATGCTAATAAGACAATAACATTTTACTCATTATAAGGGTCAAATTAATGATCCCAACAAAATCTCATAAATTCAGAATCCTCAAATGTGGGTTGTCAGTTGAGCTTCGGATTTGACTTTGTTGAACCTTACTACTTTGGTAGAGGATCTTCATTTGAGCTTTGGATTTAGCTTCAGTAGAAGGGTTTCGAGAGGGTCATTCTCATGAAATCGCTTCGATAAAAGTGAGCTTCGATGGATCAGATTTAAATGGACTTTGATAGGTCATACTCCATGTGGTATGCTACATGGCCCTAGCAAGAAGAGCTTCGATGGATTGGCCACGTGGGGCACCAAATGGCGAAGCATAACAATCTTTACAAGTTGCTCATACTTCTCAAAACAAAAGGCTTATGGGTACATATTCTTCACATATGAAGCAAGTGGTTTACTCTTTTTTATGATAATTCGGATTTCGTAGGTGTACGTGTCCTAGATTCAGTACTCATTTTTCTTAATTTGTAATTAGCAATGCGTGTAATCACTATTGTTATTTGTTAGAGATTGGGCTCACAAACGAGTTAGGAGCATTGGTCCAAATAAAAGGTTAGAAGAAAAACCAAATATTTTGACATATACTAATGAGAGTATGACACATAACATTCAAAGATGGTGGCGATCTCGTTCTCATTCCAAATTTTCATTTTCTTCTTCCATGTGTATTGAATTTGCTTTAACTAGACGAGGAGTTTGTCCATCTCTATTGCTCTTAAATCTTTGAATTAAGCTACTTCGTTAAAAATTGTTGACATCCTAGTTGACAGATGTATTGGTAGTAGGAAATGATTAGATGTAAAAGTTGATTGTTTTTAAAACAATCTAACGACAGAATGTCATGTGACAATATGTAAAAGAAGATGTCAACTTTTTCTTATAATGTAGCATGGTTGTAAATCTTTTTATTATGTCAGAACGATGATTTGGTTGATTTTAAAGTTATTTTTATTTTTATTTTTTCTGTTGGGACTTAAAAGAAAATACTGCAAATGTATTTCCAATATTTCTAAAGTTGGGGAGTTACAAATGTGACATCTTTTTTTGTGCCTCTTCAGTGTCCTAAAACCCATGTTATAATTGCTTTGTTGTGATTTATGGTAACAAGAATGGAGATTATAACATTGCATAATTAGATAGGACAAACACTGTCAATTTGTCATAATTAGCTAAATATTCTATTGTCTCAAAACTTTATTATTAGTTTGGATGTTTGCAAGCAACATTATTATAGACATGCAATTTGATTATTACTTAGAACAGAAAATCTACACTTGGCACACATGTTTGACTAAGCCCAAAAAAGGTACAGAAAAACAAAAACTATTGTTTAGGTCCTAAAATATTGAAAATGTAACAAGTAGGTCCTCTTCATATTGTTTTGTTGGCTCCCAACCATTTGTTTTTGAAGCAGTCGAGTCCTAGATAGACATTCTCACCTTCGTATTTGATTAGAAATTCAAATATTCTATTGGAAAGATGATTTTATCCTTATCTTTAATTAAACAAATAACAGAAAAGGAAAAGAAAAGAAAAGAAAATAAAAAATACAGGAAAATAAAATTTCCATCAACTGTGTGTTAATTTTATTTATTTTCGCTATTTATTTTTATGATTATATATAAGGATGGAATCATACTTTTAATAAAAAAATAAATGAGTTTTAACTAAATATGACAATAAAATCATCAACTAAGGCGTCGGCGGAAAAAAAAAATCGTCAACTAAGGACCAAAATGTAACGAAATTCGATAGGTTTGATAAATTGAATGTACCTTGCATAGACCTTGAAATTCAACTTGGTCACGGTAAGATGAGAAAAAGGAAAATAAGCATATAGTTTGTGAGTTGTTAAAATAATAAATTTTACCTAACCAACTTTTTACTCGTATTTTTGTAAGATTAACAACTATTATCCACGTGTTCATCACTCGTTTCCATCAATTTATAATGTAGATAATCCCAAACAAGTCTTAAAAGTCTAAATTCTCTTCCTTGAAAAACATCAAAAGCGCTAACTAGAAAAATTCAGACCACTTGTCTTGTTTGTCTATGTATGCAGTGTCATAATCTCCATTGTTGTTCATCAAAGATCAGAACAAACCAATGTAAATAATTATCACTCTCCAGCCTAGAAATGTTGGAAAACATATGCAATATATTCATTTAATACCCAGGGAAAAAATAATTTCAAAATAATTTCTTTCAGTACCTAAAAGATTTGACATTAAAAATAATGAATTAAACTAGTTGTACATTGATTTTGTACAATTAATTTGACAGATGCATCCATTGATTTGAACAGAAATTCAAATCAATGGACAGATGCACGCCACATTTGTTAAAATAATTGTACAAAATGAATGTATATGTAGCAGAATTGCAAATGATCGAAGAGATGCATGATATGACATCTCATATTTACATCATGATGTTTGATTTTTTTATCATAACTCCTTCCATGGAAATCCTCCCTACTAGCTCAGGAGCCACCTCAATTATATAGTATCAAACTTAGCATTCACAACCTGTCACCAAAGTTAGGGAAAGATAAATGTGGGTACATACTTCCACAAGCTCCAAGTCAGAAAAGAGAATCGGCATGCTTCACATTTAGAGAGAATGTACTTACATGTCTATCCTTTTGAGAAACGCATACTACTATAAAGTTACGGCTATATACATAAATCTATTAACATAAAATTTTAGTAAATTTTAATAAAAATTGATTAAATATGTTATTCAAAAATTGTGGATTCCATGAAATAAGTGATTAAAATTAACTGTTGATTTTAACTTAAATTTTTGATTTACACCAAGCATTGACTTAATATGAAACTCTTTTATGACTCAATCACCCCGCACTTTATGCTTCATCTTTGATTTGCCTATTGGAAGATTATCGAAAGATCTAGAATCTCAACATAAGTTGAAGACAACTAGAGCATAGTCGAATCAACAATTACCATTCATCACAATTCACTATCATCTTTTTAAAAAAGTTTAGTAATTTTGGGCAAAAAACTATAATAGGAAAAAGTAGTGGGGAAGAGTTCAATTATACCAACAATGAAGGGGCATTATAGCAATTAAAAGCTAACAAAACAAAATCTACCCTCATAAACACCCGGCGCAATTTAGTCGTGACCCCTGTGAAAGGGAGGCATTTGAATAATGACAAAAGCTCCCAGAGTTCGAAAGTATATATAGCGGGACGACCCCCCTAGGGTTTTTCGTTTTTCGAGAATCGCTACTAGCCTATACACAATACACATATATACATACAGCCCATATAGAGAGAAGGGAGTTAGAGGGAGAGAGAAAATGGGAGGAAGGCCTAAATGCTATCTGGATATCACCATTGGAGGAGAGCTGGAGGGGAGAATTGTGGTGGAACTGTATAATGATGTAGTTCCCAAAACAGCAGAGAATTTCAGGGCTCTGTGTACTGGAGAGAAGGGCATTGGGCCTAATACCGGTGCCCCTCTCCATTACAAGGTTTCTCATCTCCATTCTTTTAGATAATAATACAGATACAGTTATATATACGTACAAATACTTGAATCTTTTTGTTCTTGTGGAAATTTTTTTTATGGGTTTTTGTAAACTGATTCAGGAGCATCATTTTCATGTTTTAATAACGAATTTCTGTAAAAGGGCTCGATGGTTTATGTTTTGTCTGGATATGTGTTCCTGGTTAATTTAGAAGATATAAATGTGCTTTTGAGCTCTTACTTTCATTTAGTCAGGAATTTAGTTAGTTTTAAAAGGGCTCTATAGTTTATGTTTTGTCTGAAGTTTTGTTTCTGGTTAATTTAGAAGATATAAATGTGCTTTTAAGCACTTGCTTTCGTTTAGTCAGGAATTTAGTTAGTTGTTCTGTTCAATTTTATCTTCCCTGAAGGGAGAGACGGAAATGAATTTTCGGCCTAAGTATTCATATAGATCTTTTTAGTAAAATGGAATTTTTTTTTTGGCTTTTTTTTCTTTTCCAGTTGCTTTCAAACTTGTGGAATTACAGATGGTATTTCTGCATTTCCTGTAAAGCTGTCATCTTAAAAAAAAAAATAACAGCCTTAACTTTAGCTGATGCCTAACTGAAAGCTTAGAATGCTTTAGTTTGAGTATTTTGAAGGAACATAATTTGGAGGGTGGATTCAATGTTGATATCCTTATTTTGTTGTATGAGGTCCAAAAGACAGAGCACAGCTGATACTTAGTTCCTCAATATCAACTTATGAACACTTAGCCCCTGTTTAGTGTAGATTGAAATGACTTTTGTAGATATTGATAAAAGTTGATGAAATGTGTGGTTGAAAAGTCGTCGGTCCCATCTACACTGAACATGGGCTTAACTTGATTGATGATAAAAGTTTGGGGTTCTGTTTACAGTTATATCTTTTCATCATATAAGAAATGTTCACAATTCTGTGCTCAAGAACAACAAACTAGGATTTATTCGAAATGAAACTGGAGTCAATTACATGAATATTTTTTTCACCACTGCATTGAAAATTCAATGCAGTCATATCATAGATATTTCTTTAGCAATTCCCCCACCCCCTCTTCTAACCTGTTTTAGTGTGTTAGTATAACTCTATAAGCCTAGACAAGACATTCCTCAACAGCCTAAGTTGTCCTTCCTAATTAGATAGTATCACATCAAACTATGTCAGGCTCGGAGTTGTAGTTTCTCAAGTGTCTTCTACTTCACGAAGCTGATATTTTTTATGACGTGTAGTATACATTAGAACTCGTGCTTTCTGATGTCTTGCTAGTTTCATAAGATGTCTGTCATTGGAACAGGTAATTATAGGTATTTGTGAACTTTTCATGATAGTTTTATGTTCATTGTAGGGATGCCGTTTTCACCGTGTCATCAAAAGCTTTATGGTACAAGGTGGTGATATCTCTGCTGGTGATGGGACCGGTGGGGAATCCATTTATGGACTGAAGTTTGAAGATGAGAATTTTGAATTGAACCACGAAAGAAAGGGCATGTTATCTATGGCCAATACAGGACCCAACACAAATGGATCCCAGTTTTTCATCACGACAACTCGCACTTCCCATCTAGATGGAAAGCATGTTGTGTTTGGGAGGGTTATCAAAGGCATGGGAGTTGTGCGATCAATTGAGCACGTCACTACTGGAGATAATGATTGTCCCACAGTTGATGTTGCAATTTCTGATTGTGGAGAAATTCCAGAAGGGGCAGATGATGGTATCACAAACTTCTTCAAAGATGATGATTTGTATCCCGACTGGCCTGCTGATATCGACAACAGTTCTAGTGAGCTCTCTTGGTGGATTACTTCAGTAGAGTTAATTAAGGGATATGGAAATGAATGTTTCAAGGTAATATTTATTGAAAATATCATTGGATGGTCATTAAGCATCCTACCTTCTTTTACCCATTGCTTATTCATCTTTCCCTTCCATGTCCCTTGTGATAATTTCCTGTCTATATTTATTTTGCAGAAACAAGACTATAAGATGGCTCTCAGGAAGTACCGGAAGGCTTTGCGCTATTTGGATATCTGCTGGGAAAAGGAAGGGATTGATGAAGGTTCCTCTATTATCTTATTCCGAATAGACAGCAGCCCAATTTTTCGTGAGCTGTTGTGTTGACTCACTTTCTTTTCATTTTGTTTCTTCCCTCCAAGCAGATAAGAGTGTTTATTTGAGAAAGACGAAGGCACAGATATTTACCAACAGTTCTGTGAGTTTCTGTTTTAAGTTCTTTCTTTTCCTCTTTTTGGGAGGTAGAGGTTGATTTTCTCTCTGAGTTTGCAAGGATAGCCATCGTTAATATGAGAAGTAGTGGCTAGAAATATCAGGGTGCCACGTTCTTTCACCTCTCTATTAATTTAAATGATTCTAATGCTTTCTACTTTGTCAGACGTACTGGTTGTTTTTTAGCTGTTAGTTCATGCTTCATCTGATTCCTTGTATTGGGTGCTGTTTGTCACGTCCCATAATTGACATTGTTTTCCTTATACCAGGACAGGAAGTCAAATTTGACGTGTCTAATATTTTGAGGGTTATTATGATTTCATATTAGTATTTTTATGAATTTTGCTAAAATATGAACCTAACATTCAACTGTACTGGGAAAGTAGCCCTGTAAACATACTGATGACGGTTATTGTTGGCCATGTCTGGTCATAAATATTAACATAAATATTAGCATAAATATTGTACTTTACACGTCATTTCAAATGAATCCCAGTAATTGCATCTTGGCATTTCACCTTGTCAGAAGGGAGCAATGATTGCATACTCTTATTTAAAGGAACTTTTTAATTTTCCAAGAATTTTTTAATGAAGTATGAATTTTATATGGTTTTATATTTTGAAGTTTAATGCTTAGTCCACCAGCAATAATTTTTGTTGACTAAATATCCAGTGTGCTGTCTTTTTTAGGCTTGTAAACTGAAACTGGGAGATTTGAAGGGAGCACTCTTGGACACAGACTTTGCTCTGCGTGATGGTGAAAACAATGCTAAGGCCTTGTTTCGCCAGGGTCAGGTTGGTGATTTCTATGAACTAGAATAAGAGAGTCTGATTGAAGCAGGACATATAAGTTTCTATGAAACTATCTTTTGATATGAAATTTGCTTGAGTGCGTTTTGTTTTAGTGATGCTTCTAATGGTCACATATATTCAGCGTTTCGTTTAGGCTTGATCATGTTATTGCAGTGCAAAGTGATATGATAAGTGAATAAATATTTTAGGTATTAGATTGAATTGTGTGTTGTAAGCTTCTACATCAGTTTTGATTAGGGCTGGACTTGGTCCGAGAACCAAACCTAACCGAAATTTTCGGGTTTTTAGTAAGTGGAACTGTCAGGTCCAAATTTAATTATGGAACCATTCAGGTTCGGTTTCATTCGGTTCGGTTCAGTTTGATTCTCGAGTTCCATACAATAATTTTTTTTTATATATTTATAACGCTACATTAATTCGAATATGACATGTTCAATCTTAACTCTTTCAAAATAACGTAGTCCAATCTGATGATATCTTTTGTATATTTCTTTGACTATTAAAATCACAAGGGAAAGATAGCGAGTTCATAATAATAGAATGACAGAAACGACAATACGGTAGAATAAGAGATTTGAGTAAAATTTAGATTAATTTAATTAAGTTGGGCTTGGCTAAAAATTGAAAATAGTAATTTTCTTATATTAGGTTTGAGCTAAATTAATTAGTTAGCAAATTTATTTAGAAAAAAATAAAATAATTTGATTTATTTAAGATAAAAAATTGAAAAAATTAGGGAGATTCGGTTCTTATTCAGTTTTTCGATTCTAGGTCTAGAAGCGAGAATCGAACCAAATCAAACCCGTCGGTTCTCGATTTAGATATCCATTCGGGTATTTAATTTAAGAAGAACCGCTTGGTTCGGGTCAGATTCGATCTAGTTCGGTTCGAGAGTTTCGTCCAGCTCTAGTTTTGATGATACCATTCTAGGTGCCTTGACAAGACTTGTGTTTTAGCCTCCAAGTAGTTATATGTGAATTTAAAATGACATGGGGAATTAGAGAACTAAAACGATTTCTTTGCTTAATCCTCGGTACAGGTAGTAGACAAACTACATAGTGTGCCTCATTTTGAAACATAAGTCAACACGTGTGCAGATAATTTAGGGTTGAGGCAAAATCAAAGCCATGTGAATTGAATGTCACTCGTCAAAGATATTACTGAAAATAAGGCATGTTTGATGGGCAAGATTTTTGTTGTTAATTTTCAGTATTTTCTCTCTCTTTTGAAACGGATTCATGATGAATGAGTTGGGCTGAGAGTTCAAGTACTGTGGCTAGGAGGATGATTAAGAATTATCTGAGCCTTTTTATTAATTATCTTTTTGAGTTTAACCGGTAATATTAAGACGTGGAGAAGATACAGATGGGTTGTTGTGGTCCTTCGAGATGGTGTAATCCGGCTAAAAAATCTGCATATGTTTGAAATTTGTTCATCTAACTTTGTCTGATGAATTTGGAAATTGCAAGATAATCAAGTTCTGACTCTAATACCAGTTCTTGTGTATTTTTCTGCTTTTCATGTTTGTTACTTTTTGTTTCAATTCATGGGTTTCCTTCACGAGACAATTCAAAGTACTCACGTTTGTAGTTTTTTTTTTTAATTAATCAGGCACACGTGGCTCTTAATGACATAGATGCTGCAGTAGAGAGTTTTAAAAAAGCATTGGATTTGGAGCCAAATGATGGTTGGTTACACTCTTTGGTGTTGCCTTTTCCTTTATTCAAGTTCTATATATTTTTCTTTCTAAAATAATTGTACATGTTCTCCACACCCTTGGACCTTCATGTCTGTGTTGCTTGGAAGAGCAGGTGCAAAAGAAGAAAAAAAGGGAGTTTAAACGTCATCTTACATTTCTGGTTAACTCTATTTCATTGTGGTGAAAAATGTATATTTAGGATATGCTTTAATCTGTCGAAGATCCCTTTTTTTTTTTTTTTTTATTTTTAAATTAAGAATCTAAGATAGATTTTTGGAATAGAAATTAAAGAACTGAAGAAGGAAAAAAAAGGGTTGTAGAATCTTGAGGGATCTTGTATGAACTTTACATCTGACCTTGTGCTCACATTGATGTAGGAGCAATTAAAAAAGAGCTTACTGCTGCAAAGAAGAAGGTTTGTTTTTTTCCTTAATCCTCTGCGTTAAATGATTATTTTCTACTGGATTGATGTTATCAACATGGTGCAGATAACTGAATGATGGAGCCTTTCTTTTTCCTTCTTTCTTTTTATGTTTTTGCGAATAGGTTGCTGATAGACGTAACCAGGAGAGAAAAGCCTTTGCTAAGATGTTCACATAATGATCGAGTAAGCGTACATGCAGATAGTTTAAGGAATCAAAGAAAGTTTCACGTGAGTTTAACTGTAGATTCTGGTTGTGGTTCTGGACGCAGGGTGCAGTGACTCAAATGGACAAACTGCTTTGTTTTTTTGTGCTGATTATTCTAGGTAGAGTCGGTTGGTTCAGGCCTTTTTTGTCTATGTGCTCTAATTACCGGATTGGGTCTGAAGTTAATGGCAAAAGAGATCACCACCTGTTGGCTGATACTTGGTAAGCTCGGAAATTTTCTCTGATATCTTGTAGTTGGGTTAAATACACTCATCGTCGCTAAGCTATTATCGAAGCTTCGTTTTGGTCACTATATTTCACTTTGTTCTAAGGTGGTCACTAAATTTAGACTTTGTTTTAAGTTGGTCACTATTAGTTTGACTAATGGAAAAGATATGTGGCAATCTAGTTAAGACTCATTGTCATTTCGCTAGACAAATTAGTGGACTTGTACGACTGTTTAAGCTGAGCGATCAGTTTGAATCAAAGTTCAGGGATCAACTTGAATAATCAACATTACCGGTGTTCTTAACCCTACTGTAGTTCTTAACCCTACGGTTCTGATTCGATTTATCAGGTTCTCTTGGAGCAAGATGTAAGATGAAACCAGATCCTTAATGGAAAAGATAGTGAAGTATGTTTTGGGTGTGCCTGGACCATTTACAACTAGAGCATCTTATAAAGCAAAGTAGCATATTGATTTAGGCATAAACTATTTTTATTTTTATTTTTTTCTCTTTTGTTCGAGAGACTGAATTATGATTTATGGAGGACAAAAATTTCTATTTGAACCATCTACCTTGGATTATTCAATTTCTAATGTGTTACATTTTTCTCGACATGAAATTTTTCAATAATGTGAGATGGCGGGACTTGAAATGACTTTATTGTACGTGGGTATCGTGTTAAACTGTTATATCTATAACTTTGCAAGAGAAATAAAACCAAAATGTTTGAGGAGTCTAAATGCAAATTACATATATTTCGATAATGAAAAATATGAAGTTAATTGGAGTCAAAACATAGTGAAGTTTGAAATTGGATTGGCAAAGGGATTCTTTTAAGAACTGATATCTATTTGTACGTTTTAAAGGGGAACTAATTCTAGGCTTACTATCAAATAAGAGGCGATATGGCCCTAGAAAGTTGCTGTTCTTTTTTATTGTTCACATGTTAAAATTTTGACACTTCATCTCATCATTTCTTGTTGCTAAATATAGTAAGCAGTTATTTCAAATTTGATGTCAACGATTGTGTATTGTGTATATTTGATGCTATGGGTTGTCGAGATTTTAACTTATTATCTTAAACTCATATTTAACATCAAATTTAATCGAGGGGTTGCTCGATGAAGTTTTTGTTTAAAGTTTCGGTAAATTTTGATAAAAGTTGTGGATTCATGAAATGTGTAGTTATAATTAACTGTTGACTATGATTTTAAATATTAATTTTTAGCAACTTTTTAAGTTTTTTAAAAACATTGAAATTTAAGTTATCCTTACCTCGTCGTTGAAGTTGCAAGGTGGTTTTTTGGATAATATTTATAAATTATATGGCTTGCCAAACTCTATAATTAGTGATATAGATTGAGTTGTTATCGGTAATCTTTTGTAATTGACGTGAACATGTTAATTCTGAGTAGATCCCGTTTCTAGAAGTGCCTGTCACTTTATGCATATGATGATGAGTTGCCCTATTTCTGAAATACTTTAAAGGGTATCACAATATGATCATTGATATAAATATGGTTCAAATTTACTTTCTTTTTTCACTCGTCTCAAATTATAAGTCATTTTTCTTGTTTAAAAAATATAAATCTGATTTGAATATCCACCGTACTGGAGTTTAACTACGAAAGTCTTGTATGTACGATTTTGTAATATTCACCGACCTGCTGGATTAAGTCTGCATAATAGACTATCTTTTAATTAATATTTATTTTTTGTTTCCATGAAAATATGGGTTGTAGGATTTAATCATAGAAGTTTAGAGATGTCATTGGTATAGACGTATTGTTATGACTTAATATGAGTTAAAGTATTTTTAATTATAATTTGATATCGTAGAATATAAAATTACACACGAAATTATTTTGTTTATGCGTATAACGTATTATAAAGTGCAGCAGTTAATTTGTAGAATAATTATTTTACCCTTTGTAGTGGTGGAGAGAGGTGGGGCCAATGGGGTCCCTGGCCCCCAACTGAGATTTGGAAATAATAATTTTTTTAATTTTTTACTTTTAATTTATAATATTATTAAATTTTGCTCTTGTTTGGACTCCATTTTTAAAATTTCATTCCTCAAATTTATTTTCAACCATACATTCTATAGAATTCACAACTTTTATCAATTTTTCAATCATACATTTCATTCAACTTTTATCAAAATTTAATAAAAATCTGATTTTTAGTTAAACCAAACATAGGCCATGTTTGAATTTTTTCGTAGTTAAAGTAGGTCCTACTCCCAATCAAGGAATATGTTGGTTTCTTTCTAAAGAAGAACTCATTTACAACTGGAAATAAACTAACTTAAGAACAACCATTACTAAATGAAATTAAAAAAAAATGTAGAATGAGAATTGCCACTTAATGCTCAATATCCAAACCTACTACTGCACAAAATACGTGAAATGAAGATGATATAGTAGATATAAGGAGATCTTAAGAATAAAGGAACCAGCAATATCTAGTGATTGAGTTGTGTATTTTCAAGACCTTAATATACGTATTGGGTTTGATAATGATCCTAACTCATTTTCACAAGCCGTTAAAGGGGAAAATCATGTTTTAAGTATGATGTCAGGAAGGAAGAGATGAAATATATAGCTAAAAATCAAGTTTACGCTCTCATTGAGCTATCGATGGACATACCGTCGTGGGTTTCATATGTGTTTATAAAATCAAAAGAAATGCATGTAACTCTATAGAATGACATAAGCCAACTTGTAGACAAAATCTTCACTCAAAAGAAAGACATTGATTATCATAAGACGTTTTCTCAAATTTCTAAGAAGGATTTATTTAGAAGTAATAGCTTCAGTAGCTCATTGTGATGTGGAGCTACATCAAATGGAAGCGAAAATAACTTGCTTGAATGGAGATTTTGATGAAGAAGTATATATGAAGAAGCCTCAAGAATTTACTAAGATAAATGCACTTCAGGATTTGCAAATTGAAGAAATCTATATGTGGGCTAAAACGAGCTTTCGTAAGTGGTATTTGAAATCTTACAATTTTGTTATTTCATTTGGTTATATAGGAAATATTATTGACAAGTGCATATATCTTAAAATCAGTGGGAGTAAATATATTTTTCTAGTCATATATTTAGATGAAAGTTTACTTATACAAGTAGTAATTTGGGTTTGCTACATGACAAAAAAACTTCTTTGGGTAAATTTTTGAAATGAAGGATATGTTTTAAGTTCTATATTGAAATGATTTGGGAGAGGTTTATAATAAAATTGTACATCGATTATAACACCCATTGTTAAATGTGATAGATTCGATAAGAATGTGTCCATTAAATGATTTGGAAAGAGAACACATGACGTCTATACCCTATGCTTCTGCTGTTGACAATTTGATATGCATAAGTTTGTACAAGACACGACATTGTATTTGCAGTTGATGTACTAGATAAATATCAAATTAATCTAGGTATAGAACATTAGGAATGTGTCAAGAGAGTAATAAGGAATCTTCAAGGAAGTAAATGCTACATGCTCACGTATAAGCATTTCAACAATCTTTTAAGTTGTTGGAAATAAGGATTCGGATTTTGTTGACTGTAAGTATATAAAGATCGTGTTGAAAACATAGGACTTGCTTGCTCAATAAATGTCTTGAATCTGATATTTGGTTTTTAAGGTTATTGTTTCTGTAATTGACACAATGTTGTTGTTGCACTTAGAAGTTTGTAATGAATATCCATTGAGGTGATTGCAGATTGGACCATGAATGACTTATACGAACTTTATTCATAAAGTACATTTTTTTAGAAGTGATCGTATTTGTAATATATGGACGGAAATGCTTGATTATTAAAACATGACTGTCATGATTCAAGTATTGCGCATTTTTATAAAGCAGTTAATTAGCACGTCATGAATCAAACACCGTGAACTAAATTTTGATTTATAGAGTAGTAGAATCTCTGTTTGAATCATCTATCGGTGATTATATTGTTGTACAAGAAAATTGCATATAATTTTAATGTCAATATTGACAGCTTTTGTTACGTGGGACTTAACTATATAAATTTAAGTAGGTTAAAGTCCCAAAATATCACTTTTAACTTTAGAAGGTTGGAGAACATAGCCCTAACTTTACCGTAGAAATACTACATGTAGTTTGAGGATTTATACTGTCCAATTTTTGGTGAAGGTCGAGACAAATTTTTAACAAATGAAGTGATCCGAAGAGATTAAATTCATTTCAACTTCAACCTCGATCCTAAAAATTACTTCCGTTAAATATAATATAAATGCCACAAAAAAGCACAACACACCGTTAAATTAACAAGAATAAATGTATATCAAAATTTCTAAACTCAAATGTATATCAAAATTTCTAAACAATCTACAATTTTATAATCTAATTCCAAAAAATATTTATAAACAAACTTAATTCTTGAAAATCTCGATAACACGTCATATTTATGTAGTCGTTGCCTCACTCCAATATCATCTATATTCAGGTAGAAATGCAACACTTCACGTTTAGACTCCCACGCACTGATTAATTACAGCCTTCTTTGACCATCTTTGATTGAAAATGCATTTTATTTGACTTTTTCAAAGGCCCCTCAACTCTTCTTAATTTTAAAAAATGGCAACAAATTTGTTGGAAGAGGATAGATTTCCAAGTCAAATCGTTGTAACTTAACCAACCCAATTGCATGTTAATGGAGAATCAAGCAATTTCTAGAATCTAATCCTTCTACCAACTCGAATGAAGTAGCAAAAAGGGATAAAAGTAGTCGATCTTTAATTTCTAAGAAATAAAAATTTATTTGTCGCATGTCTTAATTTTTTTATTAAGAACTTGTATCTTGTGTATAGCTTAAACTCATTTTTATAAAGGGCTTAATATATACATGCAAGATTTTAAACATAAAAAGGCTGTGGCAGTTGAATGGAAAATCTTTACTATATTCGAGATCTCATCTCAATGGTAGTTGTAAATCTCCATTCCATGCAAGTAAATTTTACAACAAGTCGAGTTAAATTGTGTACCGCTAAATTTCTTAAACTCATTTTTTGTTGGCTCATATAATCTCATCACTTTGTACTATCGAGTATCTAGATATAAGAACGAATTCCAAAAATATTATTACGAACGAATTTTATACAACTAATCAAACCATGTAATCTTTCCAATAAAAGGAAGAAATTGCCATAACTCTTGCGGGATTTTTGTTTATTTTTATCACAATAAATGGAGGATTCTTAATATATACTAATTAGGATTAATGCAACCTAAGTGGAATACCTGGAAAATGTAAGAAAAAACACTTCTAAATTTCAACCTTTTACACTCTAATAATATTCAATCTTACCATCCAACTTAGGAAAAAAAGATTTTTTTTTTTTTTGGTCTGATTTCTGCCAACTTAGATGTATTTTAACTTAATTCCTACAAACTTTTACTATAAAAAGCCTTTTACTATGAAAAGCAACATACCGTCTCTTCAATACATCAACACAATCAAATTTACCAGAGAGTAAAAAATAACATGGGTTTGGGAAATGCAGAAGCTCTTGTGATGCTTGTGGCCGTATCCATGTTTGGCATTGGAATGACGAACAAGAATTTCAGTGCAGATTGGAATGGAAACTGGAATCACACTGCAGGCTGGCCTTATGGACACTGGAATGCAGATCAAACTTCGAAAAGAATAATTGTTGGCGGTTCCGAGAATTGGCATTTTGGGTTTAATTATACTGATTGGGCTATCAGATATGGCCCCTTTTATTTGAATGACACACTCGGTATGTTAACATTTCATTTTCGAGTTACGTTTTAAATTAGATGTCATTTATTTAACACGTACAATGTTAGGATATTGTCGAATAATAAGTCCATATTAAAAGGTTAACTTTGTTATATCTTTATTCTTGTTTCCAATATCTAAGCGACTGATATTGATCTGTTTCATGCATGCAGTATTCAAGTTTGATCCCCCAAATGACACCACATTTCCTCACAGTGTTTACCTGCT